>CACRXK020003209.1:0-37581 GCA_902702795.2 Paramuricea clavata | reverse complement strand
TTTCTTCTCTTTCCTAAACGATGTGATCTGTCTATTTTGACCGTTTCTTTCGCATTTACCATACCGATTTTCTCTTCAAGAAGATCATGAATTATCTTTGTTGTATTTTCGTGCTCTCTCTCTTGGATATTATAAAATATCAGATTATCTCGCATTAATCTCGCTTGGAGATCAATGACGGCATTGTGTAGCTTTATATTTTCGGCTTCTAATTTGTCGATGCGATCGGACGTTTCTTTCTGGACCTTGACCTTCCTTTCACTTTCTGTTTTCAGATCATTTATTTCTTCGTGTGCGTAATCTACCGAGTGCTTCACTTCGTTTAGTTCTTTTTTCATCTCGCAGATTTGTGCCTCAATCGTGTCGAGTTTATTTAGCTTTTGGTTCATCGTGACAATCAAACTGTGAATATCTTCAAGATTTATTGCTTTATGTTCTTCTTTTTCACCCCTTGCCATCGGCGAGTCACTCATCTTTGGTATTTTAGATCCTTTGTTTTTCATGGGCGTTTTATTTAAAGATTCATTCAAACTTTTTATAGAGCGTTTGGAAGCGTGTGTTGGTAACGCCATGACACCTGACACATTTACGCACTTTGCGGTTCATATCTTCAGTTCGGTAAATGCTACGTGGACCAAAATACTACCATTCGATTAAGTGTAACGATAGCAACTCATTTCTATCGATAGATTTAGTGAATGGCAACATTATAGCGATTTATGAGCTTTGAAAGTCAAACGAGCTCGTATATGATCAAATTACGCAATATTACAGACAAATTATGAACATAAACATACCTTTCGCCGAATATAACTTCGTCCCATTGAGACGTACGCTCATTCTGATAGTCTTGATGAATTAAGCAGTTAAAAATAACATTATAGTGTTATTTTCAAGCTTCTATCTTTAAAGTGTGACTTTTAGTGCCGAATTTTGCATTTCTGCTCCGAATTTGCGTTAATCCCAACCGGAAATACGACGAAAAACCGTCAAAACAATGCTACGCTTGTATTGCGTGACTCTGGAAATGCCAGAAATGGTTCTACAGGTCAAAGTGCACCCATACGCGCGAGTTTGACGTCATCCCGGCTAAAGGGAGCTCCTTATTGGCCAAGTATTACGTAGTACAAGCGCGTGCGAGTAAAACCCGATACTTTAAAAGTTCAAAATAAATATTTCTAGTCGGCGTATACATACGAAACTTTCTACACCAAAGCGCTTGAATACAAAGAGTATTTTACACATCAGAAAATGACGAAAAGTTTAGAATATATTCAACTTTTTCTCTTTTTCTCGTTTGAATGTTTGGCGAAGCGGTGAGTATAATATATTATTGTTTCGGTTTGTGTAATGTTTTGACGGCACTTGACCCCCCGTTCGAAAGGTTATTTTGTGAGTGTTACAATGGTGGGTTTTGTTTTAAAGGGTAATACTCGCCGAGATATTTATTTTAGAAAAATTGAATCGTAATGTAATGCGAAACCACTTGTCGAGAAAGAGAGTTTTAAATAAATTAATAAATTAAATGAATGAATTACATGAATAAATCAAGCTAACCTCAATTTGCTTTAATTTTCCGCGAATATGTACCCATTTTGTTCCCTCACACTTGCCAGGTGTCACGCCAACACGGAAATAGATATCATCGTTGGCGTTCACTCCCCAACACCCCAAAACTCCGCAGCTGATATATTTAAGTTTTCCATCAAGAATTTTCCAACTTCTTCCTTGAGGTCTAAATGTTGTTATGCCGGTCCTGCAATATATGTTATCTCCACCGTTAACTCCATAGACAATCCCAGGTGGTCCTGAATCAATCTGCTTTAGATAACCTACAAAATTAGAAAACGAATGTCATTAGGGTAATGTCTATAATCATGCCCATGATAATAATCAAAAAGCAATATTTAAGAAAAAGAAAACAAGTCGCATTTGTTTACGGTGTGATAATGAACGAAGGCGCACGCGAACGCCGAGTTTTTCAATTCCTGTTGTAATATATGTAGACGATATTGCATAGTAAATAATTTTCTTCAAAGACCAACTTTGAAATTCTCTTAATATGTAATCAGTCACTTTACGGGCATTCCTTTACCTGTCGCTTAATTAATAGCAACAAAAGAAAAAATATGTCAAAAAAACATGAAAAAAAACATGTCAAACAAAAGTTGAATGTTAAAGTGAAATATACGGTTCCTCACTATGGTGGAAATAAAAAAAGGTGATATGCCGACTAATTTTCTAATAATTGTTTTTGTTTGTGGAAACACCACGTAAGAAACACCACGTTTACGTGGTGTTTCCACAAACAAAAAGAATTATATTTTATCGCCATGCAAACATTCAAAGAACTAATTTTCTAATGTTTTTCACCTTCTGACTTACTGGTTTTGCCATAACAGCAATGGAATTAGAGGTTTAGTCAGGGACGCCGGAACGATAATAGGGCAAAGGGGGGCGGACGCACACCAAGGGCACCTTTACTGAAAAATGTTTTTTCACTGCAAAATTTTTTGGCGAACTCCCCCCCCGCCAAAAAAACTTCGGTCAGTGTACCATTTTAGGGGTCAAAAAATTTTTCCGGACATACAAAAATTTTCCCTGAAGCCAAAAATTTTTCCGGATATCTTAAATTTTCGCCATTTCTTCAAAATATTTTTCTAAATTCCAAAAATTTCCAAAAATTTTTATAAATATAAACTATAAATTACCTGAATCTCGTGATTTTCCTACAAAAAGCATCGTTGGAAATGTGATTTATCACGTATTATTTTACAACTAAAAGGGCACTTCTGCCCCCCCTGCCCCCCTACCAAAGGGCAAGGGGGGCAGCCGCCCCCCCCCTGCCCCCCAGTTCCGGCGTCCCTGGGTTTAGTTCAATCAGTTCTAGTTTTTGAAATTCAAATATATAATTGCATTTTTTGTCTTTCGCGGAGAAACATAGCTACATATAGCCACTTGAGTTTTTATCAGAAGAGTTGAAGGCGAAGGGACATGCTTACCACACTTAAAATTGGTCAAACATAGACAGTGAAACAGCTCATAAAACAGATAAAATACCAATTGATTGAATTAATAAATCTGATAAGAAAAGCTGTATATACATGCAGCTATTACTGCTGAAATGTAATAGAATTTCATGTAGTATTAATATATGAAATTGTATTACACTACAGCATTGCAGACTGGCAGCATTTCGAAATGTCAAGTTTTAGCTTCCCACATGTCACTGTTTTCAATAGAAGAAGACTTTTGAACATTTCAAAAACTAATATAGAAACTAAACGAAAATATAATAAATGAAAAATATGCTTTAAAAAAAGCTTATAAGAACTATAGTATAGTTAACAACCTAGTGGACACTTTTTAAATTTGATCTATGCATGATGTCTGAATAATTTGATTAAAACTATAAAAGCCTCCTTAATTAACATTGCAGAAACTGGATATCTAAAGTATTGGATATCAAAGTTCGACATTTTCTCACGACTGAGAATATTATGTAAAATGTTATCACCTGATATTCGGGTCCATTTTGTTCCTGGCAAGTTACTTGTTGTGACTCCTTCTCGAAAATAGATATGATCAAATAGGTTTACTCCCCAGACACCAGCGTTACCAACCGAGACATGTTTCAGTCCTCCAGTAACTTTTTTCCAGCGTGGGTTCCCAAGATTTTAGTCATAAGCATCGAGTGTCGACTGCCGACACTCCAAACAACGTCTCGAAGCCGACCACATCAAGTTCTTCCTCGCCAACCTTGCCCCAACATGTGACAATACCGAAACGAAGCAAAGAAAGTGCTCGACAACATTGCAAACGGTCGTTATGGAATTATTTATTCCGGCGGTGGGGGGGGGGGGTGCTTAGTTGGCGCGGTCGCAAGCGCCTTTCACCTCTGAGATCGTGGGTTGTCGATACGGACTCATGTGAAAAGAGTCTGCATGTCAACGCTCTACCGAAACTCGTAAATTTTCTCTGGGTATTCTTGTTTTCTCCCAAAGTTAAACAGGATGGGTTAGAATAAAAAAGGTAAGGAAAATAATATCTCGATTGTTGTAAAGATAAATAGTCTGGGCAAGTAAGTAATATCAGTAAACATAATACTTGTTGTAATCGGTCAGTGATGTAATGTCTATGCATGATAACGCGGAGTGTATGCTTACCCAGTAACCTGTAAGTGCTGTTCATTCAAATCTTACTCTTGTGGCCTCGTGTTCATGTGTCGTGCACAATAGTGAGGCCATTGTGGCAAAAGTCAAATAATAATTATACAGAAAAGTATGCCAACAAGAATTGTTGAAGTCACATTACACACTCGATTGAGCGGTTTTGTGGATGGAAATTATCGAACGGGAACAGCTGTTCTCGGTAAGTGAACATTATTCTCGGTAAGTGAAAAATTACTTGATTTTTCTTTTCAAATCCCAAGTTGTTTCTTGGTTGGTGAATTTAGTGTTGTCATTCAATTACATTCAGTATATAGTTCATAATTTCCAGTCTTAAATCCGCCTGCCCGTGTAGCTCAGTTGGTAGAGCGTCGATCTAGTAACTGTTCGAAGGTGCCGGGATTAATTATATACTTAAATATGTTTGAGACGTTTGTAGTTTTTAAAACTTGCGTTTATAACGAATCGGTCACTGACAAAGTTTTTCTGCTTTATCATATATTCACATAATAGAACGCTATAACTGCTAAAATGTTTCACTCAAAATATATAAGTATAGTTTTGCTATATTATTAACTTGTTTAATTAAAGTAAAGTCGTTTCCATTTTTAAAAGCAAATAAATGCCATATTTTGCACCCGAATTGAACTTGTACCTTTGTATAGCGCGCCACTATGTTTGTTTTGTTTTAAAGCAATCTATGACCGTTGCATGACGATATTGCTTTTAGCAAATGGATTGACTGTAGATCCCACTGTTTTTTCCATCATTTGCATCAGTTTGTTACATATTCTTGCACTGTTATTACAGATTTTGCACTGCTGTTTGAGATTATAATTGTACTGAAATCAACCAATCACAGTCGAGTATAATATTTTATGTATAGTTTTAGGCGGATAAAAACAAATTAGCCTGCTTAATGTTTTTAATTAGGAAGACTTAGCTATGGCCAAATTAACAAGCCTTTAGTAAAAACACATTAAAATCACTAGGATATTTAACCAGGATCGCAATATTATGTTAAGGGTGAACCATTTGATTTTTGAGGGGGGGGGGGGGGGGAAGATTCAGACTGTGCAAGATTTTTTTCCACCCAGGGAAATAAGACAGATATTTTTTTCCTTGAAAAGTGCAGCGCAAGATTTTTTCCCCAATATATTTCGCGGGAGGATATTTTTTTTGCCCCTCGCAATAACGGCTTACAGAGTAACTTAAAGCTTTCATATAGCTATCGCCAGAGACGTAGCCGGGGTTTTCAGTCAGAGGAGGCCGAGAACTGAATCCCAAGAGGGGCCAAGGAATTTTCACTGTGCTTTATTTTATATGGTTATGTCTTAATGTTCCCCGCACTAAAGCGTGCAGGTTTACTTACAAAAAATGTATAACTGCACCAAAACCTAGCTAAAACATGCAGGGATATAGTACTCGAAAATGGGGGAGGTACAGTATATGAATGACTTGTAACCTTGGGGGTTCAGGGGAAAAAATGTTAAAATTTGGACCTCGGAAATGCTATTTCCTGCGTTTTCAGCTATGGATTCTTCCAACAACTTTGCTGTACTAAGCCTAAGGAACACTTACTGTCCTTTATTTTAAACAAGGGAAAATCACAAATCGATAATGCGAATTTTAACTGCCCTCCGAAACAACAATGTTCTACCAAATATATAGCTCTGTACGTAGCTTTTCAATCGCCCATACAAATAGCTTGTTGGGGGATCGGATTGCATCCTCTTCAGAATTTTTTTTTAAATCTAGACTCTAAAGACTAAACTGGCATTTTCACATTAATTTAAAATCATCGTATAATTATACAGTACGTTGAACTTGCATCCTGTAGATGGGCCTTTGAAGCGTTAATATTGTTTGGAGCTATGTTATCAAAAAACGCACACAGATTCAACCATCCAAAAATACTTTTTCTACCATGCATATTAGATATGTATAAATAACTTATAAACTTGTACATATCTTAAGCCCAGATTTTCTCAGGGGGGGGGCAACAATTTTTCCAGGGAACGCCACGGGCTATCGTATGTTATAGGCTCCAAAGGCGGCAGAATGCATGTGATGTTTTCCACTGTTCAGGTTCACCGTGTTCTTTTAAGCAAATGTGCCTGCTCAAAAATCCAAAATCTTGCAAGCCTGTGGACACAATACTGAAGTGAAGAACGTCAGTAGATTTACATGCAGGATTTTTTTTGAGCGCTCTCTTTTGCATGATCGATATTTTTTTCTCGATTGTATGCTGCATGATTTTTTTTCTTTCTCCTGGGATTGCAGAAAAGTTTTTCGAAATCTTCCTACCCCTCCCCCTCTCAAAAATCAAATGGTCCGCCCCTAAGCCAAACTGGATAAAACTTAGGTTAACAAGGAAAGTATAACAAGAAACAAATTTTTTTCCGCAACGGCAAATTTGCCAAGCAACATATCTTTTTCCACGACGTGCTCCTGGTGGAAACTGTCACACGAAACTTTCAGGTTTATTCAGATAGCATTTGGCTGGTTTCGATCTCATAAAAAAGTTGGTGAAACTATAGCTACATGCATTCTTATCCTGAAATTTAAAACCTCAAATGCTCGAATCAGACATTGCTTTTGCGCAGCGGTGTGTGACAAGCAGCATATCTGCTGCATTGTCGAGTCCTCCGGAAATTGTCGCTGTGACTGTACCTGCGTTGAGAGACTGCCACATTCTACGAAGATTGTAATTGAACATATTACTAACCATCATAGTAGAATATGTAATCTGCTGCATTAATTGCCCATATAGCAGATTTCCCAGCTGAAACATGTTTAAATCCTGGATTAGGAATAAAAACCCATCTCGTCCCTGTAGGATTAGCCGCTGTGATACCATCACGACCAAACAGCTGATTGGCTGAATTCACTCCAAGCACTACACCTCCACTGCTTACCTGAGAAAAATGTAATAAAAAACATTTAATTACAACCTTTCGCTACCAACAAAAATTTCACCGTTTTTAAGAATGCTCAATAGTTTGAAGCCATTTTGTTGCAAAGCAACATCTGTGAGTCTTTGTGGTTACTTGAGTGTGGGACAGTGATTAAACAATGGGATTGATGACCAGCCCGCTTTGCTCGCACTGTTTGCCTGCAAATCGGGCCTTTCAGAACTTGAAATCGGACTGGAGCACGCGTTTCTTTCTTTTGATTTGGCAAAAGAAGCACGACAAATGGCAAAATTCGCACGTGCCCGTTTGCAAAAACAACTGCAATCTGCTCTATGAATTCTTTCTGTCACTTTCAATTGATCTCATCCGTGAGTCGCCTCAACGGCATTTGATTCAAATTTTGGATGACGTTCTTTCATGTTAAGGTGATTCGCTTTATTGGTGATCAAAACCGGCAAATTTACGGCGTCACACTTAAAAGCATAATCATTCAAACATAGCCGGGCGGCTTCGTTTCCGATAAACGTGGGTAGAAAGTCTGGAAATTTCTACACAGTTATTTGGATATTCTGTCGGGTGGCTAACGCCATTCTATACGTAGAGCTAAAAGCGTCGAAAACTAAAAATGGCAAAGTGTAACTTGCATGTTATGCCAATTTTCTTAAGCATACAAGAAAGTTTTGTGAGCAGAATTGATCAGTCGGTCAAAAGAGGCCGGAGGTCGTACTTTTTTCCTATTTCGATTTCTTCCCAAAGAGAATGAATAAATTAATGAATTTGTACTGTAATATTTAGGGCAACCCTTTCAGATAACAGTATACTGTAGTGGCTCTGAGAATAACAGGGTGAGAATAACAGGTTGGATTTATAATGCAGTATTGGTATAGATCAACGAAATGAATTAATATATTAAATAAATAAATGAATAAATTACATGAATAGATCAATCTAACCTCAACTTGCTTTAATTTTCCGCTAATATGTTTCCATTTTGTTCCCTCACATTTGTCAGAAGTCACGCCAACCCGAAAAAAGATATTATCATTGGCGTTCGCTCCCCAACACCCCAAAACTCCGCAGCTGATATATTTAAGTTTTTTGTCAAGAATTTTCCAACTTTTTCCTTGAGGTCTAGCTGTTGTTATGCCTGTCCTGCAATATACATTATCTCCACGGTTAACTCCATAGACAATCCCAGGTGGTCCTGAGTCAATCTGCTTTAGTAAACCTACAAAATTAGAAAACGAATGTCATTAGGGTAATTTCTATCAAGCCATGAAAATAATCATGTGTTTACGGTGTGATAATGCACGAACGCGCACGAGCCGAGTTTTTCTATTTCTTTCATAATATAAGTAGAAGGTATTGTAAACAATTTTCCTCAAAGACCGACTTTGAAATTCTTCTAACATGTAATCAATCACGTCACGCAGGATTTATAATTGCTGATTAATTAATAGCAACAAGCTTGTCAGCAGGCGAAGGAGAAAAAAACATGCTAAACAAGAGTTTGATGTGAAAGTTAACTAAACGGTTCAATATGGTGGAAATTTCAAAAACAGTGACATGCAGACTAATTTTCTGATGTTTTTCAACATCTGGCTTCCTGGATTTGCTATAATTAATAGCCACGAAATCGGAAGTTTTCCGTTTTTGTCTGGTTGTTCAGTTTTAATTTTTAAAATATATATAATTGTATTTTTTGTTTTCCGCAGAGAAACATACATATACAGTAGCAGTCAGTTTCATCAGAAGCACTGAAGGCGAAGGGACATGCTTGCCACATCCAAAACAGGTTATATTCGACTATCATAGGCTATGAACACAGCTCAATTTCTCTGCTGGACATTTTCAAAGAAGTAAAATAATTTTTTAAATAAATTTTAATCTATTTTAAGTTCATTACAACAATCAATAGACAACTTGCATGTTAGACTAATTTTTGATTTACTGGCGGGAAAAAAAGTAAATTCCCGTAAAGTATTAAAATCAGTAAAATTTTTAGTATGTTTATAAATTATTACCTGCGGAAATTGTAACCATTTTTGAGCCGAAAATGGTAACAATTTCCACACGTAATACAAATATACTGAAAATATGCAAACTTTGCAAGGCTATATTTCCTGCATTTTACAACATTTCGTAACCAAATTTTGCAATTTTACTAATTTCATTATTTTCTTTTTAACGTACTGTTGTGTTTTATTCCCTTCACTTTACTTAGATTAAAATTTAGCCTAACATGCAAGTTGTCCATTGGCTTGAAGCGCTTATATAACTGTCACGAAACCTGCACAGGGAAGAGTTGCTTTTCATTAAACTTACTGACAAATGTCGTTCACTCCTAAAAGCGCCATCTTTAATTACGTTTTGATAAGTTAACGATACCCTATAGCGTAAATGTACTTAACTTAAATTCCCACGTAAAAATTCCCACATAAAAATCAACAAGATGTGTTCGCAACAGGCTTGTAGCAAGCTTGCCAATAAATTGTAACAATGTTATTTTATCAAGTTGCCACAAGGTTGTCACTCACAACTTGTTGACATGTCAAGTTGTTGAATGCAGGACGATAACAAGTGAGTTGGAACGACTTGTGACAAGTCTGTTGGGATCAGCAACCTTGCAGCAAGTTTCCAACAAGCCGTTGAGAACTTGTCAATAAGCTGGGAACAAGCAGTGCGAACACATCCTGTTGACAAGTTGTTAGAACAACTTTGCTATATATACATATCCAACTTATACTACGTGCGTGCAATTAAGGCCCCAGTGACACGATACCGGATTCGCATCGGAGCGTCATCAAGTTTTACAATTCCAAGGGGAGCTTATATAGCACTCAAAATAATATGATCATATAACAGAATTAGTCAAAAACTTCGAATACTAAAAGTTGTAAGAAGCCGAAAAGCGTCGACTCGCTCCGATTTGCACAAATGCAGCATCGTGTAAGTGGGGTCTAAGTTAATCATTATTTGACTACAAAACGTAACGGATAGTTAAAAACGATTGGCCCCGGAGGACTGGAAAGAGTTTCTGGTATTCAATTTGCCATTGTAGCTATCTTAAGGTCGGTTTACACTTGAAATATTGCTGCGTTTTTAGCCGCGATTTTTCTCTTCTAATGGATGTAAATGCTACTTTTGAAGTGAAACAAGTGGATTAGTTACGATTGTTTACACAAGGGTACATATATTCATTATTCAGAACATTCACAACCTATCTCCTCGTTCACATTCATCAGAAGAAGTAAAGTCGCAATGTGCCTATTGTACTCTTGCCCAAATGGGCTCTTTTTCAACTGGTTATTTCCTCATGTTTTGTGCACAAATGCACAATAGGTTAAAAATAGGTTTGTGATAGGATTCAAGGTCAAAGGCAAAAGAATGAAACGGATGGATTGCCTTAATTGCTCCACACATTACGTCATCATTCCTTAATTAAGTATTTTAGTTTATTCACACTCACGTTAATTTATTTAAGCTTACTTGACCGATTTTTGAACCGCCACCGTTTGTTTATCTATGGACTTGTTTCCACATCCATATACATCAAAATTAATTATGACTTAAGGTTGCCACGTAAATTTTATTAATGATTATTCTGCAAAACGGACAGCTTTAAACATTCTTTTTTACCTCAAATGATTTTTAAACCTAGTTATTTTAGTATTTAGCTACCACAATTTATTCTTATTAATATAGTTAGTATAGCACTTTTTAGCCATAGTTTCATGTTGTTACGAATTTCTGTAATTTAACCTTTTGGTTACAAAAAAAGTTCATTGTTAAAATAATAATAATTTCGAGCTATTTTCCGAGCTATTTAGAATCGGCTCTGAGCTAGGCTCGATATTTCGAGATAGGCTCCGAGTTATTTAGACTAAGCTTTTATTTCATACCTAGAGTATTAGCGGCTTTCCTATTGGCTACAAGAAGGTGCGTTCAATGTCGAACCCACCTGACGTATGTTTAGGAGGGGGTTCGAGATCGATCGGCGGCGGCCATTTTTAAGCGATTTGAACAAATTTCAGAATAAATTAACTGTTTTTAATTGTTTTATAATTTATTTTTTTTATTTTGTTTGATAAAAATGGAATATTCTGTATTCAAAGTGGAAGAGAAGATAGATGGCTGACGAAATTTGTTTGGCACGGGCAGGTTTATATAAATCTTGGCAATGTTTTCGCAGAATGTGTGCATTTTCTCTTTTCAAGAATAAGAGAATATTGTAGAGAATTTTTTGAGCTTCAATTTAAGCCTAAGTTTGTTTGTTTGGCGTAGCATGTTAGCGGCTAAAATGTTTGTTATCCAAACAAGATATTATATACTAAATTCTAAAATGCGTAAATTCTTCAGTACTTTTTGGCATGTGATAAAAACCAAACATACTTGCGGGTTCGGTGAGTCAGGGTATTGGACGCACCTCGGGTGGCTGGAATTTTCCCGAACCCACCTCGCTTGGCTCGGTGAATTCGGGAAACTTCCAGCCACCTCGGTGCGGCAATCCCAGCTCATTTGAGCGTGACTCGAAAGAAATATCCCGTGACTTACAACTATCATCTGGGTTCATCTTCGTTGCTTCGTGTCCGGAAAGAAAAAGATCTCGGCATCATCGTGACAGACAATCTCTTGTGGAACTCGCATATTCAAATGATAACAGCTAAAGCTAACAAGATGCTTGGTCTCCTAAAGAGAACTTGTCCTTTATTGACGGAAACCAAAATCCGGCGTTCATTATACATATCGCTTGTAAAGTCGAAGTTATGCTATGGTACTGAAATTTGGTCTCCATCCAATGTCTACCTCAAAGTCAAGATCGAAAGAATACAACGACGCGCGACAAGATGGATCCTAAGATCAAGAATAGGTGAGATATCATACCAGGAGAGACTTCAGAATTTGGACATGCTGCCGCTGTGTTATGACAGAGAAATCCAAGACTTGGTCTTCTTCTATAAGGCACTATACGGTTACGTAGACTTAGATATAGGCAATTATGTTAGTTTTGTTAGTCATGATCGTTCTCGACTAACCTTAAATCCTAGTCTATTACTTCAAGTGCCGTTATGTAGAACAACTACGTTTAAAAACTCTTACTTTAATCGAACAGTTCATTTATGGAATGTAGTGTGCAGAACTGCATCACCTAATAGCTTCGTGACATTATTTACTTTTAAGAACTTTCTTCGTCGGACTTATTCGTTTTTACGTAATTCAGTTTTTGACGTAGACATGCCATGTACCTGGTCTCTTGTTCGAGACTGTCCATGTCACAGAAACTAAAATAATGTATAGTTCTTTGATTGAAGTAAAGTTCGTTAGTTTTATTTTCCGTACAATTTTTCCAAAATTTACATGCATTTTACATATTTGGAGATCCTGTGGGTATGCGCAAATCGAGCTTTACCTCAACTATAATTTATAGTGTAATGTAATTTTTTGTGTAAAGTTTGTAAGGGAGGTGCCTCGCATGGGCTTTTTCTGACCCGTTTGCACCTTTCCTTTTGGGAAACACCCATTTATCGTTATTGTTAGTATTCCCAATAAAGTTATAAAAGAATAAGAAGAATCTCTCTGCAAGTATATTTGTTACAGAATCAAATAAATTAGGCAGTGAGGAAAGTTTTGCCCGCAAAGCCACGCGCCCGATTTTAAGATCTACGTCTGCGTAATTAATGATCCCTATATCTATCCATAATAAACACTTAAGAAATTTTAATTTATTTTAATTTGTATTCCCTTAACGACTGTTAATGACTTGGGCGGTATACATTTTCGATATGAACAAGAGGAAATTTTGATATATCTCGCAAAATCCACAACGTATACTAGCCATATCGAAAATGTGTTCCCTTGCATTTTGCTTGGTATATGCACAGGGGGTAGGCGGGTTAATCACTTTTAATGACTTTGTAATATGCAAATATCGACCATAACAACGGCGTTAACAACCATGTTAACTTGGGCTTAGCAACTAATAAGATGCGGTGTTTAAAATATGTCGCGAGTTTTATTTCTGCTTTACAATTTATTAACCTAAACGCTCCTTTAAGAAGCACAAAATTTAAAAAATTAAGCCGAATTTCTATTTTTAATTGCGTATACTTAAATAAAACGCTTACAAAATTTATAGTCATTAGATGACATGGAGACGCGAAAAATTGCTGAGCTCAGCAAAAATATTGACTGTTCATGGACCTGAACATTCCCACGACCGCCAGTAGTAATATCCATTTATATCCATTAGGATCCCATTGGTTATGCAAATTCGTATTGCCTTAATCCCTTAATTAATTACCTCAAGACAGAAATAAACTATAATACTGTAGATAAACAAACGGCAACAAAGTAGCCAGAAATACTGTAGATAAACAAACGGCAACAAAGTAGCCAGAAATAAGCTAAAAACTGTTGATAAACAAACGGTGGCGGTTCAAAAATATCAAGTAAGTTTAAATAAATTAATGTGAGTGTGAATAAATTAAAATACTGAAGAAATGATGACGAATGTGTGGAGCAAGGCGATCCACCCGCTTCACCCGCCGTAGAACCCTCCTTCCCCATACTGGCAAATGTATTTGTGCACTAACCATGTGCGCCTGCATTACTATAAAACAAGCAAACATCAAATCGAGGTCATTGAGGAAAAGATGCAATAAACTGTGAAGTCTATACTGATAATTTAAACATTTGCCTGAACTAGTTTTATTTGCCTATGTTATCGTCTCAGTGATTTTTTGCCATGTAAGGGGCTGTATAGTGGGGCTGGGCCGGTTAAGCAGGATAATTCGTTCAACTGTTCAATAAATTTATCATATTGGCTTTAATGAACGCGGTCGATACAAAATGACATTTCCAAGTTGAATTAGCTTAGTTTGATTCTAGAGAACAGAATAAAATTCATTAAAACGGGCTTTTATGGTCAGAAAAAATTCTTGAAGCGATTAATCCCTAGATAATCGAACGGCCACTAGATGCAGTGAGTGATACCGTAGCTACATGTATACTACATTTTAATGAAACATTACAGTATACGGCATTTTACAAATACATTATTAATATCCTCACCACCAACTTTCTTCCATTTAGTTCCTGCTACGTTACTTGACGATACTCCTTCACGATACCAGATGTCATCTTGTTTGTTTACTCCCCAAACTCCCGCTTCGCCAACCGAGACATGTTTTAACAAGCCTCTAATGTGTTTCCATTGCCCCTGAGACCCAACTCGGAGAAAGATGAAGTGAGCGCTGTTTACACCCCAGACAACGTCCGCTGGACTCACGTCAACTTGCATCAGTCTTCCAGGAATCACTGACCACACGGGATTATTGCCTGGAACGATGAGGTATTTTTTATGCATTTGTTTTGTATTTGTTGTCCAATTATATATATAGTATCTTGAAATTGTATAAGAGCCTAAATTTATTATCAACAGGCCACATTTGATGTTTTTTAATTAGCGCCTCTGAAAAATATGTATGTAGCCTACTAGCCAATGCATTTGGTATTAGCATTTACTTGGGAGGTGCATGGATAGTACTTTTCACGCAATCTGATTGGTCTCTCATATCCTTGCACTATTAACCTCCAGACATGCAGAAACAAAATAGCTTCCCCGGTTTCATTCCGGTTACAGAGACCAAATATTTGTACTTTATCAAGCTGCCTGTTTTGCCAAACACGAGATTCTTATAATCCACAAATGTTTACTTAGCATTGTATATATATATAGAAGTATTCTTTAAAGCTCTTTCTATAATGACTAAAATTATACTAGAGCCGTGTAAATACTGGGTTTTTTTTGCAACTATATTGAAGGAGCTGAAAAACAAATTGTTTTGAAAATCTTTTCGTTTTTTTTGGGTAATTTTTGTTTTGTTATGCATGGTATATGCTAAAACAATTATCCACCTCAGTGTCGGTGAATAATGGATGCTCTGTACATCAATGTGTTTCCTTTAACTTCCCTAAATTCCTCCCCGTTATGCCCCAGTAAATGGCGCCCAGAATATTCCATAACTATTATAATAGGTTAATAAATTTGTAGACGTTCTCTGGTTTTATATATATATACATAGGCTACCCTACCTATGCATGCATGCTCTCTTCACTTATTTCACCCGGAATTATCGTTTTGGCAACGGTTTGGAATTAGTTTATTCGACGATTTCATTATAATGGCAATTTTCTCCGAATTGGGGGCTCTCACTCTTCAGGATTTTCATTCTGATAACAGGAAATTAGGTCAGATTTAAACAATTGAAAAGACTCGAAAATTTAGTTATGAAAAATTTAGACTGATTTGAGTGCTTGTCAGATGACTCAGATAGTCTCAACTATTGGTTTAGCGAAACAGTTAGAAGTGGAGAAAATGCCGCGCCTCTTTGACTCCTAATTTTTTAAATTTTCACGGGTTGGATTGAGAGGCTGGACTTCCCCACCAACTGAAAATATATAGTCACATTTGCATAATCAATATGATTTTGGATTATGTTGCGGTAAAAATTAAAAGTTAGAATTGAAAACACTCCCCAAATCATTTTACTCTTTTATGAAAACCTTAGTGAAGCGTGGTTCGCATTTTTGCTAGTTAAAAAATGTTTGCCTTTAATTTGCCCAAGTAAAAATATTATTTAAAAAGGCACTGCCACCCTTCATGTTTCTAGTTTACCAAGGGCGGGGAGAGGTGAGTTTCAAACAGTTTTCGTTAGGAGTTTAGTACTGTAAGTGCTATTATTAGTTTTTGTGGAGAAACACTATAGTGTAGACTCGACCTGCAACCATGGCATGCATGTCAGCACTTCTTGATCCCATGTGGATGACATTGAGTTATATTTTGTGGAATGAATATGACACAAGGAACGCTGCAATATGGCTGATATTCCAAGATAGTCCGTGTGTTGTGACCTTGAAAAGTGCCTAGAAAACGATTTTCATTAAGCATGCCTTAGATCTGAAATAGTTTACGGGAACTAAGACTTTCGAACACGCTGATTTCAAATCCGAAAAGTTCCCACTCCGTAGACCCGCAGTTTTCTCACAAAATGCTATTTTATCTTCAGTAATTTCACAGCAAATTTTTTCATTGTTTAACGACACGGATCGATGACGATACACGATTATGTCACTCAAAAGGACCAATTTCTATTAACCATTCTTCCTTTTAACAAAAGACCGGTTTTGCTCGAATCATTTTGAGTTATGCAATCTTATGCGTGTTGGACGTAAACAACATATCTTGTCTACAACTTTGAGAAGGTACAGATAATTCCTTCTAAAATCCTTAGTTCTGAATCTATCTCTATAAAATCACAAGGACGTTAATGTCAAGTCTTTGGGCTATGTCTCTGGGATGAGAAATAATTCCTTACATGCGATCAAAATGTTTTATACAAAGATATAAAACGGTAATCTATATGTAATGGATCAGCATTGAAATTTCCAACACGGTTTCCGAGACGTAATTCAAGAGATTAACTTATCATTGCATTTGAACTATTACATCAGTTGGTGTTATACTGTGCGATAAGCGAATATTATTGGAAAGAGGGCTTCTATATACGTTGAAATCATCAAATAAACAGCTAATGCACACATTTCTCGACTTTGTGGTAAGTTTACAGAACATATTTTATACTTTGGGACTGATCTTTGTCTTTGATGTGAACATTTATTCTCATAGTTTAAGGTTATTTAAGATTGATCCTGTCCTAAGTCTTCTAGCAGCAACCATTCGACAATATTTCATTTTAGCGCTGTCTTTGCCGTTACGTTTGCTTCGCGTTACTTTTGTTTTTAATAACTTGATCGCGTTAAAAGAGTTATATTTCAGGCCAGTGACATAGCTAAAAGACTTCGCATTAGTGTCCTTGTGATTTTATAGAGATATCTCTAGAACTGAGGATTTTAGAAAGCGTTATCTGTACCTTCTCAAAGTTGTAGACAAGATATGTTGTTTACGTCCAACACGCATAAGATTGCATAAATCAAAATGATTCGAGCAAAATCGATCTTTTGTTAAAAGGAATAATGGTTAATACAAATTGGTCTTTCGAGTGACATAATCGTGTATCGTCATCGACCCGTATCGTTGAACAATGAAAAAATTTGTTGTGAAATTAGTGAAGGTAAAATAGCATTTTGTGAAAAAACTGCGGGTCTACGGAGTGGGAACTTTTCGGATTTGAACTCAGCGTGTTCGAAAGTGTTAGTTTCCGTAAAAATATTTCAGATCTAAGACATGCTTCATGAAAGTGAACGATATCGGGTTACAACACGCGGACTAAGACTAATGCCGCCAGTTTAATTTATATGACAATACGCTATACCCATTGCCAATGAACTTTTACTTCAATGTCAAATCAATGTCATTTATTGTTGGAAAAACGTTTACCTTCAATGCCATCCATGGCCATAATAAATATTAAACATATCACAGATAGCAGCTTCATCTTGAATGAGAACAGACCTGAACAGAGAGATGACCGACTATAAACACATTACAGTTAACACAACTTATACAGGGTGTCTCAAAAAAAACCAAAATCATTGAAATAACGTATTGTTCGAATTTCAATGCCGTAACACAAAGGATTTTCTTCCGATCTGATTAATTTGTTTTAAAAAATTAAAATATCTTTGTAAAGTGAACGTTTGTTTGCTCATGGGAATTTAAAAATGCTTCGTAAATTGTAATATGCGTAATATGCATGATACGTTATTTCAATGATTTTGGGTTTTTTTGAGACACCCTGTACATCATAGCTGCATGCGTTAATTAACTTAGCTACGCTGTTTTGGCATCCAGGCAATTACCAATATACACTATTCATTATTAGCAGCAATTGCATGAATCGTTTGATTAATGACCGATATTGCAGTTAAAGTGTTCTCGACGTTTTTGTTTGGCAGTGATGTATGGATCAAAACAAATAATGTCGGTATATTAACGCGTCATTTCTGTGTCGGTCATACGAATTCAAAGTTTGAATGTCAAAACTAATTAGGCCTATAAAGTCCATCAGGCATAAATTAGTCGAACTTTCATCTGCCGAATGAAATACAATATTAGTCTAATCAGTTACATTGAGGGTACGTTTACACTAACACCCAATAGCTTTCCGTAGTATGATTCAGTGTTCCGTTATTGATTAAGCATAACTCAATTAGTTTCGTGTGAACTCTTATGTAGGGCCGAATAGTTAACATGCACAACTCGACGTTAGCGAACGAATATTCAGTTATGTTAATAATGTACATTGGGTCGCCACCAACCTATATGAACATGGCTTTGTGATTGGTTGATCATAACAATAAAAGACAATGAACTATAGAAATTATCTTACTTATCTTTCCTACACGACGCTCTTCCGATCTATAAACACTGATCACAAAACACGACATTTTAGATTGGTATTGTATTTACTCGACTATTTATGCAAATACACGTGTTTTTTAAATCATTTCAACAGTAGCCATGGTAGACGATTTACATGTGCATGATTGCAACCGCTCTGCAGTGTTTAGCAATTTTGTGTAACATTTTATTCTCCGTGCATATACTTGTGCTGTAGAGGCATTAAAAAGATATAGCAGGTTAAATAACGAAATAAACCATGCACTGTTAACCGCGAGTTATTACTTGAAAACTTTGAAAGTTTCTGCAAATTATTATTCCTGATAACAGCATGCCCGCGGCCCCCAAACAAACATCCCAAGGGCACGTATGGAAGGAGTATTTGTTTCCCAATCTTGTGTGTTCGGTTCGGCGTTCATGCAAAGGTCGCGACTTTTTCAATGAAAGAGAGCAATTTCTGTTTTGGAATTTAACGGGGGAAAGTGTCGAATCCTTTCTACAGATTGTACGTGATGTACGCCCAACAGTTTACTCGCAAACGAGGAGAGGAAATAGAAGACAGATTCACTATCCTTATATACTTTCCGTTCCCTAGCTTTACTGAGTGAATTAACCATGCATTTTAAACGCCAGTCTGTACTATTATTCCTGGTACAAACATGCGCCCAATCTAATAACCCAAAGTTAAAGAGAGCTAACTTTCCTTTCTGTAAATATAATTGCATTGTGAAAGGACACTTCAAGTTGCTCAGGCTTACCTAATTATGCGCCACGTACTTTAGAGTTTAGATTTGTGTAAACAAATTATTATGAGGCCAGTCTTCGGTTGACGAATTGACATTAATTAGTTATGTGTGGATGCCCCAACAAAAAATGATACTACAGTATAGAAAGTTATCCTATTGTTGTTAATAACTGGTAGTTAAAAATTCAATTCAATTGTGTTTACGCACTCTTGTTTTTTCATGGCAGACATTCAAATTATAGTCTTGACGATTAGAATATATTGGTTTACTCACTAGACGAAAATTCATAATGTACTGTCTCGACCAACCAGCAAGCCTGGTTTTAAGAGTTTCGACACATACGTACGTTTGTTTTGGAACGTCATGTGATGATCGTATACGTTTAGCTGACGAAAATTTATAATTTTTCGTCTCGACCAATAAGCAAGCGAGTTTAAGCGCGTTTGTCGTTCAGTTAATGAGGCTATTCGTACGCTTTCGTTCAGTTGTGCATGTTCACTAATAATTACAGCTCGTGAAATCCAGTAGACCAAAGCAACCATGCATGGATTTAATGCCGTCATGGTTACTTGAAGTACCGAATTAAAAATGACAAAAATCTTCTTTGAATATGCTGAAAAGTCAATATATTAATGTGAGCTGATCTAAAGTTGACATTTTCTTACAGTGTCGATTTTTTTGTTATTCACAAATGCCAAATTATACCAATCGGGCGTCCATATAATTATTTTCGTTTTGGGGTTTCATAATACAAATTGACATAAAAGTCCAAAATTAGAAGACAAGATAACTGAATTTTCTCAAACAAACAATTAACCCTTTGAAACACTTTATAGTCTCTCAGGAGGGAGCGCGTAAGTTTTAAATAAATCTTTATTAAGTGAGCATTTTCATTCAAGATCAGTGACATGTATCTCAAATGTTAGGCTGTTGGGGGTCAAGTCTAGACAGTATGCCGCAGTGAGATGAATGAAGCGTCTGAAAAAGAACTCTCTAATGTAGAGGTAGAGAATACTGGGCATCACTCGAGACGAAGGGCCATCAATCGAAACTTCAAAGATTGAATCTATTTCCAGTAATTGCATCACACGCAGTAAATTGTATCTTGATCGACATCTGCACGTTTTCAACGAAGACTCTTTTTAAAGAGCTTTTTGACTAACATCTATAGTGAACTAAGTGAAGTCCTTTGTTTTAAATGTCGGTGTTTTCTTTATAACAGTTTCAAACGCGTGGGTGTCAAATATATGTGGCATTAGCTAGTTCTACTAGTGGCGCCGCCAGGACTTTATTTTAGAGGGCAACTTAATTAATAATTTGTGAAGTCAATTCTAGGAGATCCGAGAACATGCTCCTCCGGAAAGAAAAAATAATTTTGGGTGCCCGAAACGGCATTTCCTGCATTTTGCAATATTGCATGGTTTCGGATACTCACAATTTAATTGAGTGGAAGACCTACTCAAATGGAGCTTTATATAATAAGAAAATTAAATTTTCATTCTGTACGTACATGCGCGCAATACTGTTTGCTCACAATTCTCTACCCAATTTTCCATTCGATTTAAGCGAATCTATACACTCAGATTGAGAGCCCCCTTCCCCACCCCGCTAGCTGTATGTCTCTCGCGTCGCTACCGCATTCTACAATATCAATGGACATGCACCACGAAATAATGCATCTGAACAAAACAGACTGAATATTTTCGTGGTGATTTTAACCTATTGCCTACTAGTTAATTTAACTACCATGCAGGGACCAGTTGTTCAAAATCCGGTTAGCTTAATCCTGCATGCATCGGTTAACAAAGCAAAAAGCAAACTTCACAACAGCTTGTTTAAATTAAACCTGGAGAATATTTTCCAGAAATCTTGTCGCGGACAATAGAAGTTTTATTTTCTAAACTGAAAAAAAAGAATTTGCAGATGTATACCTATAGACCAAAACAGCAAATTAAATATTAACTCTTGATTTACGTTAAAGCTTTGAATAGCTGTCTCCAGGACTTCCTGCACGGTTATCAATCTGAACCAGATTACTGTATGTTAGGTTGATAAATAACCATGCAGGTTTTTTTCGAGTGTGGTTTCGAAATTATACTGCAGTAGTATTATTATAACTATAATTATTAGTATTGAATTTGTCGCTAAAGATTGCAGTGTGCCGAAAGCAAGGTTGTCGCTATTTTGCTGGTAATTAGTATAGATAATAGCATATGGTCTCGAGTGCAATTTGGATATAACATGCACGAGTGAGTTTTTCAAAAACCTCAAACAACGATAATTAAATTAACTGCAGTGCAGCCGTCTATGTTGTAAATCACCTTCTTGTCTTAGCCAACCCACGCGAACTTTCCGGCGGTAGTCTTCTTAGTAGCCTTTTTATCTCATTGAAGCTTTTGTGGATTTTTGAACAAATGGCAGGTTAGAAAAACTGATGGGCTTCAATAATATAAAGCGATTGCTACGCAGGCTATTCCGGCGGCGACTGCGTGGGTTAATGTTCTTTCACTGCTTTTCAATGCCGTAATCAGTATATAACTTATGTTAAAGAACGACATTACAATGTTTTCTCCAAGTATTGCATGCAACCATTATCTTGTCAAATGAATTTATAGGGCTAGGTGGGTATAACATCGGTTGATCAAAGTCAAACCGCGAACGTTGTTTTAAGCCGTATTCTGTGAGATTGTGACCCAAATTCCAAAATGTCGCCGTTAGGAAACGATTCTTGTTGGCCCCCATCGGGAACCACTTTAATTGTACATGAATTTATGGTATTAGCTGTGTACGAATTCATTTGTTATTACTTGCATAAACTGCTACAGTTTCTTTGCATTTTACGATCAAACGTCAACATTTTTTAACTAAAATTTCCGCCAAGTTGTATTTCACTCGATTACATAATAGGAATGCAGTTTGTATCATTCTTCGGCGGTAATAAATATATATACAAATATAAAATAAAAATATCGAAGATCTAGCTGTAAAATATAACTTTCACTTATGAAGAATCTATATCCGCCGTCCTATATCCAGGCATGCAGCATTCTGTCTATTTGATTTTCGGTCAACCATTGGGCACAACATTTTTTCGATGTCAACATGTTTTCGATATATGTGACGATCTTCGTAAAATTCCAAAAAAGAAACTGCAAGTCTTTGCGAATGACAACAAGACAGTTTATTGGAACTCAACGTAGGCTACACCAGATCGAAACTATAGATTTATGTGGACTTAAAGTTGTGCCAGAAGGGGGGCTGTCCCGCTGAACCTGCGGCCTATTTGCATGATCATGAATTCATATTCATGCATCCACCCAGCAAAACAAGACTGAGTTGATTATAATTAAAACAGGTAAAGATGACAAATTCTATATATATTTACTAATATTTTATTTAAATTCCCGATCGAGAGAGAACATATAATTATATAGCCCGTTCGGAAAATTAAGAAATCATTTTCAAATTTGTGCTGCAGGTTTATGATTGTATTTGAAACAATTTTCCCCCCATTCCATGTAGGACATGACAAAAACTATTTTTGTGGGCTAGAGTAAACACAATTTGGTATAGCTAGGATACCGGTATATAAAATTAGGTACGCAGTGCGTACATGTTGCATGCCATCTGGAACTTATGATATATGCGCTATAGCGCTTATAACCTTTGGTACAACTGGTGTGAAACTTAAAATATTGATTCAATAAGTTTAATATCGATATATTTATTGAAAAATAGCTACTATGTCAAAATAAGAAAACTTAAGATTCTCATGCGAATAGGCAATGTTTTTATCAGCGACTGTTAATAGTTAGTTGCAAGCGATGGTAATAACAAGGTCAAGGTGGGTCAAGGTTTTATCGAAAGCGACTGACTGTTAGATTTCCTTTACAAATTTATAACTGTTATTTCCTTTACTGCTATAGATTTAGCTTTATTGTAACTTTTTAAAGGTATAAAAAACCTGTACAGTGCAAACGGTGAATTACTATAATAGATTGAAAATGATTATTAAACTATGATTGAATTTGTCGAAGTAGAAAAAGCATAAAGGTACTAGTTAGTTAATATGACCTTATGGTTTTTTTTTTCTAATTCATTTGGGAGAAAAGAAATGGCTGTATTTATCATTTTGACGTTCCAGTGATTGAAATGAGTTATTTTACACTACTGTAAACCTCCGAATATACGTCCCCCCCGAATATAAGTCCACAGAATATAAGCCCCCCCTGAATATAAGCCCTCCCCCTAAATATAAGCCCCCATGTATAAGCCCCGCCATATGTACTAACGCTCGCCTCATTCTAATATAATTTTGAATATAAGCCCCCCCAGATATAAGCACACCCGAATATAAGCCCCCGAATATAAGCCCAGTAGCCCACTACGTTATTCAACATTGACATTGTCTTTTAATATAGCAGAGAACGATACTTAGAAACATTGTCATTGTCTTTATAGCTTACTATGTTAATCATTATGACTGACTTGTTTATGTCTGACTTATTTATTACTAACACAAAGCTTTACCTACCTCGATTTATTTTTCTAAGGCGCTCAATTATGTAAATTTTCGGCGAATAATCGATATTTCTTTGCGTTTCCTCGACGAAAACCCGGCATGAAAATGCTCGTCGGAAAAACTCGGTATTTGTCGTATTTTACGAACTTGCCACGTGACTGGTACGCTCATCCCCGCTCACCGCGACGACACGAAATTTAGAGCTACAGTGTATTTAGAGCTGTATATGAAAGTTGCATGCCATATATGGCATGCAACAAAAAGGTTTTACTCATTGGGACGTACGATTGCTTTAATTAACTAAAAGCAAATTATATTATTCATGAACGTGCAGTTTTTATCATGTTAATGGACAACTTGCATGTTAGACTAAATTTTAATCCGCTACGTAAAGAGAAGGGAATAAAACACAACAGTTATAAAGAAAATAATGAAATTAGTAAAATTGCTCAATTTGGTTACGAAATGTTGTAAAATACAGAAAATATAGCCTTGCAAAGTTTGCATATTTTCAGTATATTTGTATTACGTGCGGAAATTGTTACCATTTTCGGCACAAAAATGGTAACAATTTCCGCACGTATAATATACAAATATACTGAAAATATGCAAACTTCGCAAGGATATATTTTCTCTATTTTACAACATTTCGTAACCAAATTTGGCAGTTTTACTCATTTTAATAAGTTCTTTACGGGAATTTACTTTTTTTGCCTATATAAAAAATTAGTCTAATATGCAAGTTGTCTATTGACGTTGATTGCAAAATATAAACATGTTGCATGGTCCGTATCAGATTTACAAGCGGTAGTTAAATTCTTTGAGTTTCGTAATAAATTTCCAAATATTTGTTTTGCAGCTAAACTTTTTAATATTGACGGCTCCCTTTGTAGAAAGCGCAAGACTGAAAACAAACAACGTTGCTCACATCATCTCATGAAAAGCTAAGCTACAGGTATGCTTAGTCTAAAATTAATGTTTCTGGTAACTTGATGTTCCTGCATGTGTTCTGTTTTCGCTCGCTACTCTGGTTTATATAAATGAATATACAAATCCCAGTCGAATTGTAATCAAACCCAACGTTTCGACACTCCAGTCTAGTGTCTTCATCGTGTATGGGTGATCGAAACGGTTGCGATGTGCATGGCTTCTTATATACCCAGTGGATGACGTCATCTGCGACAATCCAGGGTAATTTTATCATATAGTTCTGGCTAGGGAATTGGAATGACAGATCTATATCACCATATCATTAAAAGAAATAAGAGGGCGAGATAAGTTATGAGGTACGCACGCCCGCGCACATTAAAATTATGAGGCACGCACGTGCGCGCACATTTTTCGCGTCCCCTTTGGCAACTCCCCCCAAAAACCCTTTTCCTTTTATATCTCCCACATAATTTACATAAAACCCCTTTGAGAGGCAGAGCTTGAGCTCCATATATATCGAGAGCAAGAACTTCAGTCATTCGGCTCATGAGAAAAGCGAAGCCAAGATGGCGGGCATTGACGTCCAATAACTCTGAAGGTCGTAAACAGCTTTTATACCAATTTCCCAGCTAATTTTATTTTTTTCCCAACGGACACTATCGCTGATCAAGTTATCAGTTCATAAAGGCATAAACCTACTCCTTAAATTGAAGTCAAAATACGAAATTTCGGCACACTCCTTATCAGGATGGCGAAAATTGAAGGAGCTATTGGACGTCAGTTCCAGTCTCTTTTTATTGTTCTTGTCTGCGCGGTTAACACGATGCTGGCTTCACTTTTTGGACTCCAATTCTCGCTCCAGATATATATGGAGCTCACTGCTGCGTCTTTGTTCTTTCAGTGCATGGACCGTCATATTCGTGAAGGCAGAGAAGGTGTGGTCAAATCTATAGGCATCACCATGCAGGGCTGCTGAGCGGTTGCGCGGGGTATAGTGGTTGTTTTATATTCTAAATACATACAGTAGCACCTGCATGAAACTTATATTTAATTTATTGTCACATAGTTCTTATACTGAATAAGACATGCATTCGAATAAGTGTTGACTGAATGTATAATTTGCCAAAAAAGTTGCACAAACTCTTACGAAAATGTGTTTTATGTATCGTGCATTATATCTCATACTTCTGATCGCTTGCTTGTCTGCGCAGGCCCCTTCTTGCATGATCAGCAAATCAGAAAAATTGTTCAATTAATTCACCCGACTAAACTCTTGCATGATTGTACCCTGAATATGCAATACTCTTACATAATAAAATGGGATAAGCCCAATGTATAAGTAAAAACAGACTCGCAATAGCACATAAATGTTCTCATCGAGCCAGAATTTGATAGGCCTAATTGCAAATTTTCCGCTTAACTTTTTTGACAAGTTCTTTATCAAACGTTGCTCTGTGGCTTTTTTCTAGTTATTTCGCTTTAAAAATATACCCAACAATAAGCAGTCTTTCCTATTTTGGTGTATGTCATTCCCAATACCCAAATACCATTTTCCCAGTACATAAATATACAAATCCAAGGTTTCATTTTAGCCCTTTAACTAAGACTATCAGTTTGCAAAGTGAAATTTTCAGTAAAGAATACTAGAAGTGCATGATTTCAGTTAAATTGTCATTGAAGTTTTAAATGAACAGGCAAGATATTTTTCGAAATGCTCCATTCAAATAATAGACAATGAAGGTCAGGGCCTTTTTTTGGAATTCGTCCGTGGGGGAGGGGGGGGGGGGGGGCCGGGTTTACATTAAAAAAATTACCATATGCTTGTCATACTGGCTAAAATTGCAATTCACAAAAGTTCTAAGTTACATTTTGTCGGTCTATAAGCACCTATGTTGTACCTGTGGTATTTGAAATTGCATGTCCGCGCCATGACATTGTCATCAGCATATACTGTAGCCTTGTTATAACGTAGTTAACTGCATGCAGGGCTATATCTCGATAGATGAAACATGTCAACTGTCTGAAAAACACCATGTCAACTACCTTTGCGACTTAATTATGGCGCCATGCAGTGCGTGCAAGATCTGCAAAACCGTGACTATACAGTAGCGTAGCCAGCCCAACGATTGAGTCTCGCTATGCAAATATTTTCGTGTTCATTGACTGTGAAAACAATCAATTTCTAAAGAAATGAATAATTATAATAAATTGTCGGGCTGGCTACGCCACTGTGACTATATCTGTACGTACATGCCAAATGATACACATAAACTAAACTAAACTATAACTTGTTTAATTAAAGTCACCATTCAGCTGTCTGGATAGGTCAGTGTGGTGCAAGGTTACTTCCCTACGAAATTTTACACGAAGGCTAAAACTGCATGTGCACGGATTCAGTCGCATGGATTAGGTCATGTTAATCGATCTTTCAGTTGACAAAACAAATTATGCAGATACACAGAACATATCGCAATGTAATTTATACAGCATGTATTCCTTAAGTAACAACTAATAGCAAATCAGTATTTTACGGTGGCAGACAAATAATCGAGAAGCAGCAGCGATTTTACGTAAGTTTCGTCTCGTGTTAATGATATTAATGAGGCTGTTCGTATGCTCTCGTCCTCACATGCAGGTCAACAAATAGTTTATTGCCACGTCGTTTTATTTCGCCCTCGTTATTAGCTTAATTTAGTTTTACTGGCTAAGCTTCTTTCAAATGTGGAGGTTGTAATTATGCCAGCACAAAGACTACAAAGTGGTCCCGCTACCCATATTCACAACAATGTTTACATAATTGACATGCAATTTGGTTAAATTTAACTGAAAAGATTCAAGGGCGATCTTCTGCACGCGTATTCTATTTGGGTCAGAGGTATGCAGTCTCGGAGTGCTCTAAAGAAAGTAGTTGCATTAGTTGACAAAAAACTTCATATCATGAAGTTTATTTAATATCACTGGAGAGTGATTCCTTGACTCATGCAGAGATGACAAAAGGAGAAAAATCTAATTTGTTTGCGGGTAAAATAACTTGCTCAGTCAATCATGCAATCTTTACAATTCTAGTGGAGTGTTATCATGTTAATTGCGAGATATGTGTAGGAGTATATTACCAAACAAAGAGAGACAAATCTTCATTTGTTTGCAGGTAAAATAACTTACTCAATCAATCATGCAATCTTTGCAATTCTAGTGGAATGTTGTATCATGGTAATTGCAAGATATACAGTATGTCTAGGGGTATTAATACTTATAGCCGTGCTAAAATATGACCTGAACAAACGAAGCTTCTTGGCGCCTTTTCGAAAATTGTAAAAGTTCAACGTTCAATGACAGGGTCATCGATAAAATTGTATAATGGCACTTAATTGTACAACAGCTTACTCTGCCAGGAAAAGACTTGTTAGTTTTCTAATTTCTCATCTTATTTTCATTTTGACCAAAATTTAACCAAAATTTAACTATTTTCTCCTTTGACAATGTACATAATTATTAGTCCTGTAACTTGATACAGTAAATTGATACAGTAGGAAAATTGGAGTATGAAAGTAAAATACTTTCAAAAATCTATTAGAGACGAGTAATACTATTCTAAAATTTTGTTATCTTGTTTATTAAATAGCTAGAATCGTTAATTTACAAGATGTTAATATTCCAAATGTGTTTCACCTTATATTCATGCAATTTTATGGAACGGTTAACTGTTGCCTATGATAGCCTATCCTTATGAAAATACCGTGGCGATACTAATTTAAATAAAAAAGGATTCCCTACCAAGAAAAGCTGACGCCTTTATTTTTGGACAAGAAAAGCCTCAATTGATAGCCCTACAAAGAGAATGCTATACTTGCAGTTTCACTGATTACAATGAAATGAGGTGAATTTAAATGATAAGCATTGAACTTCAATAACTATAAATATATATCACAATTTTCGGCATCTACACTCAGTATAGCAAATTGTGGAAATTTCGAGTGTGAATTTTATACAGTTGTTAGACCAAACCAGGAGCTGTTGCGAAGAATGCATCTATATAAATTATCTACAGTATATGCCCTCTGGAAGGAATCGAAACAACTTAAATCCTATAAATTACTATAAATTACTCACCAAAAAACGATGATGATAGTCGAGACCCACTTTCGAATAAATACTTGTTTGAAATGAAGAAAATCGAAATGACGCCTGTTTTTTTTTCTTCTTTTAATTTATTCTGTGACGTAAATGGAATCTTCTATTAAGGAAAACTGTTTGGCGAAGCATTACGACCACCAACGGGGGTTGCAACTAAATTAAACTGACTTAACTACATCTAGTACATAATTAAATACATATAGTACCTACTAACACTACTGCTATTAATACACTGCCGTGTAATGTCTGCCCCTGTGAGGAAATTTACATAACTTTTGCTCACATTTGTTTGCACACTATGACGCAGATGTATATGCAATCCTCGATTGAAAGGAATGCAACCTTGGCTAAAATGGAAAAATTGCCTGAGTCAAAGGAGATAAGCTTTTTATATATTATTACTCTTTACGCGTCTAAATATACAGCGCATATTACGGCGGCGCGTAATTCGTGCATTTTGAAAAACGGACTCACTGTTGAAGAAAGTCTAATATCTCAGAGATACTTCAACAATATTAAGTGATATTTCGTACAATTAGTAAGTGCCCTTAAACAAAATTGTGTGCATCATTGTATGGTTGTCATGACAACTCACTAGTTAGCAGTTATCTCTTTTTCTATTTAAATAATGTCTGCCGTTTGTTTTAGTTTAAGTGCTTTAAGCTTAGCACGACGCCTATAAGAACGATATTAATTAATAAATAAAATTTGCAAAAATTTCGTTGAAAGCTAGGGATTAGGCCAGTGAAAGAGAGGGACCTGGTAGCTAGTTTATACCAAAATGTTTGGCTAAGTGCATTTACTAATTGTACCAAATTTCATTTAATTTTTTTGAAGCACATTTAAGAGCAATCGGAAATAACTCAACAAGAATATCAAGTAATTCATTTATAGTTGCACATGCATACGGACTATACGGAGTAGCATACCATAGTATAGACGATCACATTAGAACATTTATTATTATAGTCATTGTTAGTCAATATTGTATTGTTGTTCAAAGGAAACACTACCAAAGAAATAATTTCTTTGGACATTGATTGCTTTGGAAATCTTGCCGTGTAACTGCATCGTAATTCATTTTTAGGGTATGTTAATTTGTTAAATTGCCACGTCGTTTTATCCTCGCCCTCTTTGTTAGTTCTAAGCTTCTTTCAAATGTGGAGGTTGTAATTATACCGTCCACAAAGACTACAAAGTGGTTCTGCTACCCAAGTTTACAACAATGTTTACGGATAATTGACATGCAATTTGGCTAACTTTAACTGGAAGAGATTCTAGTGAGATCTTCGGCGCTTATACTATTTCGGGACAGAGGTATGCCGTCTCCGAGTGCCTGCATGATAATACAGTAGTTACTTATTTTTTTATTATTTTGGCCCAGCGAAAGGGATGATTTTTAAAAGAATGCATTGGTTGACAAAAAACTTCATGATGTATTTAAAATCACTGGAAAGTGCATGATTCCTTGACTCATGCAGAGATGACAAAGACAGACAAATCCACATTTGTTTGTCGGTAAGATAACATGCTCAGTCAATCATGCAATCTTTAAAACGGGATAGAAAGCGTGATGATTTTGATATTGAAACAAGTCATTATAGGCATGAACGAAAGTTCATGCATACGTCGGTTAATAAAGGGATTGGAATGTTGGCGAGAATATCTCGCAGTTCAACAAGATTGTAACCGCTGCTTGAACAATCTTTCATTTGTAATTATACTGTAATTTATCACTAGGAAAATAATGCAGTTTTGCTGAATCAGGAACCGCGCCTACTTATTTCAATTAATATTAAAATTATCCGGCCTCACATCTCGTTCTGGCAAACCGGCGGGATCATGAAAACAGCCCCTGGCCTTGCAAAACAATGTAATCGGCGTTTGATTAGTTATTGACACGACGTTTTAACAACAATTTTGAGTCATGAACGTCATAATTAACAAGTCCACTTTGATATCGGCCTGTCTCGGTAACGAAAATTGCTTCTGGCTTGTGTCTGGGTATCTTAGATTGGAGTATGAAAATAAGCTAATTTACTGAATATGCTGTGATAAAGAATAAAAAAAATTCTATGGCTATGCTGATTAGATTGGTGTTAGAAGTTCTTAATTTCCTAAATTAAAGTGGAAAATGTTTGCATGCATACATACAATGTCAATGTCATAAATATAATACTCGATTGCGGTGGACGTTTCGCTCAAAGTGGGGTACCTTTGATATATTTTAGTTCAGCACCTTGCCACGAGTAAATTACTAAAAAAAGGGCAAGCATATATATATATATGACTATATGTATGATGTAATAATATAATAAGATATCACCAATTTTGTTAGATATGGTTTCATTATACATATAGCCTACAGTAGAAGTAATTATACTTACTGAAAAAATTGCCGTTTAATCCTCTGCCTCTGTCATTAAGCACCATCTCACTTGAAATGAACTAGATTCAAATGGTATCCCTTTATTATATACCCTAGTTCAAGTTGATTTCATACACAATACATGAATCATACTTAAATTGCATCGTTGTTTATAGATATTATTTGTATTTGAACAGGAAAATTTTTATGGGGTATACAGTATTATAGGAAAATGTGCCAAAGAATGCTCTTTCATATCAAAAGATTATTCTCGACATATTAAATTAAATCACTTTCATAACGGAAATTGAAATCTTAAAGAGTCCTTTCTTGCAGCCATTTAAATACTTTGCCGTACACCACATGTTCTTAAGCCTCTTAATTCATGCAGTGTGTACTGTATACTGTAAAATTACTCTATACAGGCGACAAATATCTTGATCTTGACGATGGGCTTTCTCTCAAAACACAACTGATCAAGTCTTTAATATTTATCACCACGCCTCATCGGAATTACACGTTGGCATGTTTCAATAGACTTTTCCCCTTACGAGTGAAATTTTGATATAGATATGCGTAGACAAAAATTTCATCACAGCTTGATAGAGCATCACAAAATTACTACTATTCCGAAGTTTCGTTGCGAAATGTTGTAAAATGCGGATAATATAGCCTTGCGAAGTTTGCCGTTTTTCAGTCATTTTGCATTACAAACGGGAAATTGATAATCAGATGATCAGAATCAGGTAATCAGATGATCAAGGAAGTTGAGTGTAGTTCTACTTTCATGGCGTGTCCGCGAGCATTCAGGCGGACAAAAAATGCACAGGTTAGGCAACTACAGAGAAAGTTGAGTACTGTTCGCTCCGCCCGTGCGGGCAAAGCGACTGCAATGGAAAATGCCTTTAGCTTGGATCCATGACGAGTGCAGTGCGGGTCATGGTGGGCGGCGGTTAGTCTTGCCTAAAGTCTAATTTCCACTCCGAAAAATAAGCAGCGGATCGGACCGGATCGAAGGTTTTTCCGATCCGGTCCGATCCAACAAGCGATTTCCAGTAAAAGAACAACGGTGGAATGATCGGATGGGAGAAGGGAAAAGATGGAGCTCGTTCCATCTCACATTCTCCATTTTGTAAATTTTATACTGGTATTTAATTATTCTAATTTATGTGAAATAATATGGCATTTTGATTGGTCGCCATGTAGGTTTAATCCGCGGACCGGACCAAAAACAGTACGTTTTAACTTTTTATTATCCGGCCAGCAACGTCGCCGGATCAATCGGAATATCAGCTAATCTGCTGCTTATTTTCCGGAGAGGAAATTAGCCTAGAGTCGGACTTCTGTTGAATGTCTCTTCTGTGTCAAGCTGTTGTGATATGTCGTGTACGATTAGTATTCTGTCACATAAAATTACTGCTGACGTTACACTTGCGCTACATTTAGTTTATGGCGAAAATTGTGCTTCAGTTAGTTTAAATATGAAGCAAATGTCTTTGCCTGTGTAGCTTGAAAGATATAGCTTCCTCTGCACATTTCTTGTGACAAGGTTTAGAACATTTTATTCGCCATGCAGATAATGAGCTCATTGAGCTGGAAGCGACTATATTGGCGTGACCTCAAAAGTTATTCACCAGCAATCGACGAAATAGCAATAACCAATTTATATCTGGACAATACGTGTCCTTTTCCAACAATAACGAGAAACTATCAGAACCTCTTGCAGGAGCTTCAGTGGCGTAGTCGTCAATACAAGCGCCTTTCACCTCTGAGTGTTCGTGGGTGCGATAACTTCGATCCTGGCTACAGACTGCAGACTCGTGTGACAAGAGCCATGCAGTAAACGCTCTGCCGAAAGTCGTGGGATTTCTTCGGATCGTCCGGTTTCCCTATACAGGGAAAGTTGTCCGAGGGAGAATTAGGATAAAGTCAAGAAGGTGGTGTCACAATGGACCAATCCCCAATTAACCAATATTTTGATCTCTTCAAGTCTAGACAAAATTCCATCACAGCATGAAAGAGCATCGCAAAATTAGGCTATATCATCTGCATTTTACAACATTTTGCAACGAAAATTTGGAATATTGCTAATTTTGTGATGCTCTTTCGAACTGTGATGAAAATTTTGTCTATGATTTAGACTTGTTGAGTTCAAAATTTTGATTAATATGGGATTGGTCATTGTTGTGAAGATTAGGTTGCGTATAAAACTTGATGTTTAGCGCAATTGATCATGGTGTTGTTTCCACAAACTATAATATAGTAATATGTACGTACAAAAAGACACGATGCCGACTGATGATGTCGGCGACGATCGAAAGCTATGACTGGTATACACGTTTATAATAAAGTGTTTTTTAAAACAGTAGTTCCTGGCCCCATTTGATTCATACTTCTCTCTACAAATATGCTACTGAAGGGCAACTATATCCGTTCGAATAACCAAGTACTCCAAGTCAATTTACTGTAAAATTGTGATGGAATACGCTTATTGCGTATTATTATATTATATACTCTATATTCTAAAACTCCGGATGCTCCGGTTTCCTTACACGTGGAAAGTTGACAGGGTTGGTCTAGGATAAACACAGTTAAGAAAGTATTTAATATCACAATTGTTGTAAAGATGAAATAGTGAGGGCTAAGGCCTGGTTTACACTATCAATGAAAGTGATGTTTTATTAACACTGAGTCAGTTCTCTAAAGCATTTTTTTACAGATCCTTCAAAACTTAAAATTTACATAAGCAAAATTCCAGTCAAGGCAATTTATAATACCATGGACTGCATGGTGGTTCCTACTGCGATCACAACTTTATTAATTAAATAGAGTGTAAACCAACTTTAAGCCGGGTCCACACTAGCAATTTTGTCGGCGATTTTCTCTTCCTCACAAATTAATGCGAATGAGTGAACTCGCATTGGAATCACGTTTTCGACCTATACAATTTTAAGTATTTTTCATGTCACTCATTCAGTGACGTGACATTCGCCAGGGGAGTGTTTTATTAGGTTTAAAGCTACATCTGCGAGTTTGTTAAACGGCTTCAAACACGGACTACAAATAATAAAGAATACTAACGAGGACACGACTACAATAGATAGTGCCTTATTAGTATTCTTTATATAAAGAATACTAATTAGGAGTGTTTTATCAGGTTTAAAGCCACTGCACGTGACATATAATGGTTGACATGATTTGCCAATAAGCGTATAGAGGACACGACTACAATAGATAGTGCCTTATTAGTATTCTTTATATAAAGAATACTAATTAGGAGTGTTTTATCAGGTTTAAAGCCACTGCACGTGACATATAATGGTTGACATGATTTGCCAATAAGCGTATAATTGATAAACGAACAGACATTATATCAAATCATGACTTATTCTTTTTTATCATTATTTGTTATAATGTTTTCACAGCCAACCAAGATGCATTGCGCACTAAAATGTTTTCATTGTTTTGTATTCCGCCATTTTGTTAGCCACTTTATTGACGAAATATTGACATCCGAAACGTATTCTTATCAATCTGCATTATTCTTAGACAATGTCATATTTTCTATACTTGGAATATGTTAATAGATCATTGATTGATATTTTGGCCTGTGTGTTTATCTTAATCAATGATTATAGAAAGTTTTATCATTTTATAAAGTAGTGGCTAATCATGGCTTCTGTATTTCCCGTTCGTGGAAGACCAACAATTAAGTGAGGGCATATAAAAAATAATATCGTTGACAAGTTCAACGATACTTGAACAACCGTCCTTTGGACGGAAAGGAAAGAAAGCCTGGAAATACGGGGGCTTTCGCATTGCGAGTTCGCCGAAATCCTGCTCCATCAAAGTATGGACGAACTGCGTGAACGTAGTAAGCGATGGGACAGGAATTAGGGTTTCATCAAAACACCAGCGGGTAAATGTATTAAAGTTTTTTTGTTTATAATAAAGCTAATGCATATTATTTTTAGTGTATGACTATTTTCGAAGACAACACTATTTTTGCTCCCCGTATTTGTAAACATTCACATAGCTCGCAATGCATCTTGGTTGACTGTGATTCTTTAACATTAAGCATTATATCATATCATGAGAAAGTATGGTTGTAAAAATTGCATTAAATATAGAAACAAGTGTATCACGGTCAACAAATTCTTTTAGTTTTCTAATAACAGAAATGGCTGATGTGATTTTCTTACAGATACTCTCAGTGTTACTTTTCCAAGAATTAAGCATTATATCATATCATGAGAAAGTATGGTTGTACAATTGCATTAAATATAGAAACAAGTGTATCACGGTCAACAAATTCTTTTAGTTTTCTAATAACAGAAATGGCTGATGTGATTTTCTTACAGATACTCTCAGTGTTACTTTTCCAAGAGAGATGCTGATCGACTATTACTCCTAGTGTCTTGCATTCCTTCACTTGTTTAATTGGTCTGTTTTCAATCATTATGTTTAAATTTGAATTTGAAACAGTATGCACTAGAGATCATGATCCAATGAGCATAAATTTAGTTTTGGCAATGTTTAGGCTCAGTTTGTTCGCGTTTAACCACATTCTGAGGTTTTCCTAATCTGAGTTCACTGCATTTTCAACATCATTAATTGCACCACCGGAAGCAGTGACGTTTGTGTCATCTGCAAAAAGTCTTAGCTTTGTCCTATTTAGGCATTCGGATAATTTTAAATAAAATCATTTATGTATATTAGGAAAAATAAAGGAGCTAAAATGGAGCCTTGAGGAACACCACATTTAACTTTGTGTTCAGACGAGACAACACCATTTACTTGGCATTTTTGGGTGCGATCAGTAAGATATGATCTCAACAACAAATGTGCCTTATCCTTAAGAGGCATTGTCTGCAAGAACGGTCCAGCGAATTCTGACTCAATTTTCGTTTGGCTTCATAGTATATCTATAACTTCCTTGATGTATCCTGATTCTTGTTCAAACAGTGATTTCTTGAAAATTGTCTTATTTTTTTGTTTACCCTCGAATATGTTTGACATGTTCAGGAATCAAAAATGGCGCTCACGATTAGGACGGATATTTGCAATTTTTCTAACTATGCACCGAAGTCGTGCGAGGGTCTACAAAATATGTATCCGTATTTTTTTATTGATTCATGCATATTCTTTTCACAAAAGTAATAATAACCAAAATATCTATTTGGAACCGGCGATTTTAGTGGCAGTAATATTTGCCCCATGGCAGTAATATTTGCCCCATTCATGATCGAAAACCTAATGGATTCCACAAGGCGTAGTAAAAAATGGATTGCTTCTGAAATTTAATTCCTATTAAAATATGTAGATGAATAACTAAGTTATTCATATCAAATGAGAAAAGTTTTGGTCAAACTCATTTTCCGCGACAAAGGAAGGAGTCTTTACGAAGCAAATCGTCCCTAATGCATGGGAGGCTAAAATCTATAAGATCGTGTTTTGGCCACTATTTCTTGTTAATTCTCGTCATAGGTTTATTGGCAGGGGCGTAGGAAGCAGGGGGGCGAAGCCCCCCCCCCCCAAGTTTTGGCAAGTGCCCTTTTTCCGGAAGCAAAATGCCCTTTTTGTGCGTGAAAATTTTTCATTAAAATTGCATTTTTAGCCCAAGGTGCACTTTTGAAAACTTCAATGTACGTTATTTCCTGAAAAATGTTAAAAATTGCGGAAAAAAATCATATATCCGGAAAATTTTGTTTGTATTCCGAAAATGTTTTTAGTATTTACGAAAAAAATTTTGTTTATCCTGAAAATATTTTTGGGATGTGTCCGGAAAAATTTTTTTGGACCCCTAAAATGGTACACTGACCGAAATTGTTTTGACGACGGAGGGGGGGGAGGTCGCCAACAAAAAATTTGGAGATGCCCTTTTTTTCGAAAAGTGACCCTCAAAGCCTGTCCCCCCCCCCCAACTTTTCGAAGGTTCCTACGCCCCTGTTTATTGGAGAACAATGCTGGTCCAAAATTAGTTAAAATTTCACTTTGTATGACCATGGATAATAAAATACATGGATAGGAAACTAGCTGACGTGACCTAATGTTTTCAATGGGATGATGGCGTTGAAACCTAGTTGCAAACCAAATTCTCAAAAACGGCATGTTTAGCGATAATACAGCTGAACATTTTAGTCAAAGAGCAAATAAATATAACTAGGCCATTCTACGATAAAATCTCTAAGTATTCCCGGTCAATTTTGGCAAATATTTCAAGCAATCAACAGTGAAAAATGCATCGCAAATTTCGTAAAAATTGGCGACGCCAATTTCGTAGCTACAAATGTAAAAAATACAAAACAAAGACGAAAAACATTTACCTTGAATACTTTGTCGTGGCTTAGGCATGTTTTTAAAACAATTAGACCAGTTTATGCTTCAATATTACTCTTTTAAAGCGGAAAATATAACGAAACAACAAAAATGCTG
>CACRXK020003208.1:0-37583 GCA_902702795.2 Paramuricea clavata | reverse complement strand
ACTAGTTATTTTGGCAATTATTCAATGTAGTATACCTCATTTTATCCGATGTAGAGTTGGGTTTTTCGCCATTTTCGTTTTATCTTATCGACGGGTACAGAACCTATATATATTCTCGCATTTATTCTGTTTGACAATTTTGAAATTTTTTACGCTGTCTCTCTACTTCGGATAAAAAGGATTATACTATATTATTGTTTGATATTTAAATTATAAGTTGTGAAGTTTTGTATAATGATGTTTTGTAACAGGTCACTAACGTAATTGGCTCACGCTGTGTTAGTGTTCCTGAACCGTCTTCCTGTTTGCATATGTATATTTCTGTTGACGGCTGAAGTTAATAAATCAATGTGATTTGATTGGCCAGCGCTCGCGTTGTCCGCTGTACTATTACATTGCGCATGGCGCGACTATTGAATTCTCAAAGTAAACTTGTTGACACGTTCACACCAGTAAATAAAAGTATTTGTCATATGAAAACTTGTCATATAAAATTTGTTGCATTTGCATATATACACACGTGCACTTGGCAAATAAAACTTGTCACATAAAAACTTGTCATAGAAAACTTGCTCGTCTGTAACCGGCTTAACCGCCTCAAAGATCAGTTTGTCAAAGATCAGTGTACCGAGATAACCCAGATGTTTTCTGTGTTGACGATTCTACTCATTGACTTGATTATTTCCGCGTAGCAGTGTATATCCCATTTTTGGATACAATTCTTGAGCAATTACGATTTCGATTTAATGAAAAAACGACGTTTGCTGGGTTGTTTGATACGCTGCTTCCAACTAAATGTGCAAAGAATGGTGCAGTGGAAGAAGAGTTCATGCAGCTTTATGGAAACTATTCCCAATTTCTTCATGCTAACACTTTATGCCTCATGATACTAGTGGCATGAATGCCTTAGCGCAGTACCGATTGTAGGTTGCTAAATGGAAGAGAGAATTTTCCAGTTCAACTGATTCACCAACTGATCACATAGCAACGTTATCATTTTGCGATCCCAATGTTTTTCCAACCATTTACGCCCTTTTAACTATTGCCAGCATCTTGCCCATATCAACAGCAACCGTTCAGCGCAGTTTTTCGTCTCTACGACTTCTCAAGACATATTTGCGTAATCGAACAACTAAACGTCGTTTGAATTCCTTGGCCATGATGTACATCTACTATACCGAACCAATTGATGTAGACCGAGTAATCGAACGTTTTGCCAGCATGAAAAATCGACGTTTGTTGTTATGATTTAATGGACTTAACTCGGGCCTCAGTGGTTATATAACAACATAACTTACATATATTACATTTGAAATTTGCTGTCTACAATACATTAAGTCTTACATAATTAACCTTTCTCACGATAATGAATATCCGCCATTTTTGGGTGGCATCTAATTCTCGTTAACCACAAATAGCCTTTCTCACGCCGCCATTTTTGGGTGGCTTTTCAGCTGAAGTCTACGATATAAGTCCACCTAAAGCCGGTTTTCCACTAGGCGGAATTTTGCGCGCGGAGCGGAATTTTTCTTTGTCTTGTGATTTCTCGAGTGGAACTAATTAGAAAAGACAAAGAAAAATTCCGCTCCGCGCGCAAAATTCCACCTAGTGGAAAACAGCTTAAAGGCCTGATTCCACGGGCGCTTTTTCTCGGCGAAATGCGAAATATTTTGCCTGTTTCTTTTGAATTGTGGGCAATCAAGTAGAAATAATTTATTCGAGTGGTCGCAATTCAAAAGAAACAGGCGAAATATTTCGCATTTCGCCGAGAAAAAGCGCCCGTGGAATCAGGCCTAATTCACAGCGACTTTTTATAATTTTTTGGAGGAATGATGATAAATTTGCTTCGTAAATGGTTAGTTTATCTTGAAAAATTGCTTTTGACATTGTTTTAATTGTCTGCAGTGTTCAGTTTTCTTTATAATACGCCTATACGCTTGTGGATAGGCAAACAATTGTGTTTTGTGTTTCACTGTCTAACCCTCGAAAAGCTAAATAAAGTATAGCATGCAATTCTTACTTTTGATTGCTACAATTCGGAAATTTTGTAGTTGGTCCTCGTCTAGTAGCCGCAACCATCCAAGCTCTTTCTAACCAATAATCCTTCCCCCCCCCTTGGCTATACGACAATGCCACCAACTCTGCATTTAGCTGTTTTGTAGCAAACATATAACCACTACTATACCTTTGCCTGCATGGCCTCATGGCTTCCCCTCTTTTTCAGGTCTGGTTACGTCCCTGGCTTTATATCGCCGTGTCTCGTAAATAAAATCCAGTTGTTGTACTTTTACATAATGGCAAATGGCTAAAGGAGATTTCAACCACGTTTCGGCAAGTTTTGGAGCAGTGCAGTGTATTTTATCTTCGATATTGTGTCCTTCGATATTTCGTCCATATGCCGCCATTTTAATGGCTCGCCGATTCTCTGCCCGATAAATGCCACTTCTTCGTCTTCATATGTATTTAGATTACAGTATCCAAGAGTATACTTCATTGTAGAATAGTCCTAAAAGAAAAATTGAAAAAATTACTTGCACTTTGAAGGAAAAAACCTCCCACAACAAATTCAGGATAGGAATAAAAACAAATCATTTGAAAGTCACGCGCAATCTTCGCGAAAATTCTTCGTGGCTACTTGACAGAGGGGGGCAAATATTTTCACGAAACGTTGCTCCCACAGCAACCTAACTGGATGTCTGGATATATTATATTTATTGCATTTTTATGTTTGATAATAAAAATACGTAAATATTTAATGTTTTTAATTTTTATTTTTAAATCATAAAATACAATAAATACAATATATTTAGTTGAAACTTGAATTGCTGTGGTGGCGAGCAACGTTTCGTGAAAATATTCAACCTCGTCCCCAGGGTCTTCCTCGTGGTGGCGCGTGAGCTGAGGAAGACCCTGGTAAAATACGATGAAATCTCCAAGATTCTTGGAGATTTATCGCATGCGCAGTAACGACAACGTTATGTTGCTGACTACAATTAGCGCTGGCGCTTACGATTTTCTTGCTTGAAAATATACATGTTTTTGTTGATTGTTTATGTATTTATTCTCAAAGTTTTAACAATTTTTACGAAAAATACTTCAGATATAAGCTGTAAACACACATGTACAAAAAACTATGCAACATTCATCATCATATTGTATCAATTTGTCGGAGTATGGTGCTCATATTTGTGACATTGTTTTGTTCGCTTTGGCAACCCTCGTATATATCAGATGCTGTTCGGCTTCAAATGCGACTGAATAAACACTGATAGTGTTGCCTGGAATATGAAATGATATTGATTGATTGTTCCGTATATCAAGGTATGTACTGTACATTTATACTGGATTTATTTTCACACGAATTTCAAACTATTTCAGCCTTATATTATAATGAACAATGAGATCACATCACTAACGTATAGTCATACAGAAAGACTCCATATTTTCTCATCAATTCTGATTATCGTTACAAGTATTAAAAAATTTATTCTGTTTTCTATGTAAAGCAGGGTAGCATGCTTTCATTTTGCTTTGGTGGTAGTCACCACTCACCAAGCCAAATGGGCCATTCCATTTAATAGCCCCCCTATTGAGGTCTGGATATCCTATATGGGGATTTTAGAGAGGGGGTTTTTACCTTAAATTTTTCTGGGGGGTAGCTTAAGAGATTTCCTAAAAATTAGGTGTTTTAGTGATATCCAAAGGGGCAGGAACAATATCCTAAAGGGGTAGAAAGACATCCATGGGGGTTCCAAAATTGCATCCAATGGGGTTCCAAATTTTTTAAGGTATTATGAAGAGACACCTCAATAGGGTGTGGGGGGAGGGCTATATTAGATGGAATGGCCCAGTGTGCTGCAACAACTTTTAAAATTTGTATATATGTTTTTAAGGCACAATATGTGATGGAGTTTGATATGATGATCAGCACAACCTGAAGGTCTTGACTGAATGAACAACTTATCTGATATACTCCTAGTTCAAATATTTTGCTGTATATTATCACCAGCTCAGATGTCAGTTGGATCACTTTGAATGAAGAACATTGGAGTGGCACAATGAAGTGTCTGTATTAGGGAGGAGTCTATAAGGACTGAAGTGAAAGGCAGACTTTTGGATATTAATTTGAATCATAGCAACTACATATACTGTATGTTTCAAATAAGTTTGAACAATGAACAACTGAAAATAGAAATTTATCTAATTTGAAACACTTAAAGGAATTACAACATATTATATGATAGTCATATGTACATGATTATAGGAATATTCATTAGTTTTACTAGCTGATATTTATCACCATCCTGGGACAACATTTTATTTTTCCAAAGAGATTTTACTTGCATGATAGTAATAAGTTTAATAGTAACAGAGAAGTGTGATGGATATGTGCAAGTAATTATCATTAGAAATACAAATAATAAACTGTAATTTTGACCATTGTAAATGTATTATTAAAGAAACAAAATACAAAAGTCAAACAAGGCTATTTAACATAATACAGTCATAATACTAGACTGGTTAAAGAACTACTGAATAGAGGGATCATAAAAATCTTCTAAGATTACTTCCATAGCTCTGTAGCAAGGAAAGGTATGGTGAGTTTCTTCACCTTGATGAACAAAATTATATAGCATTAGAAAACTATAATGCCATCAACTCATTCCCATTTAAAAATTTTCATGTTGGTTACTGTGAAATAATCTTGAGACCATCTTTATAGTAATTAGTGATTGTTTACTATCTGATTCAGTGATGACAGGATTATATATATTTCCATGGAATTCAAGTTGGTTTTTTCCCAAGTTCATATAAAATATGGTTCACCTGTTAAAATAATAAAATGTTTATTAGTTGTTTTGTAACAGAACAGTACCTGCTAAAATATAGGAGAAAGAAAGTCGAAATAACAGTTGTACTGTATATGGAAAACACTTCAAAACAGAATAAAATCTTTCTAAGCATTTCTACTGTTATCATAATTTGATTAACTGATGAGATAATATGAAGTTTTTCTGTATGTTAAAAACTGTGATTTCTGAAGAAGTCTTTCTGTATGTGTGAAACTGTGTTTAATAGAAAATGTGATTTCCGACACTCTGAGAAAATGTAAAAGCAACGTGTGAAAATAAATCGAATAAATTCAGTATATATGTACAGTACGTACCTTGACATACAGAACAAACAGTCAATATCACTGTCATATTCCAGGCAACACTATCAGTTTTTATTCAGTCGCATTTGAAGCCGAACAGCATCTGATATATACGAGGGTTGCCAAAGCGAACCGCAAAACAATCTCACAAATATGAGCGCCATACTCCGACAAATTGATACAATATGATGATGAATGTTGCATAGTTTTTTGTACATGTGTGTTTACAGCTTATATCTGAAGAATTTTTCTTAAAATTTGTTAAAACTTTAAGAATAAATACATAAAGAATCAACAAAACCTATGACAAAACATGTATATTTCCAAGCAAGAAAACCGTAAGCGCCAGCGCTAAATTGTAGTCAGCAACATAACGTTGCCGTTACTGCGCATGCGATAAATCTCCAAGAATCTTGGAGATTTCATCGTATTTTACCAGGGTCTTCCTCAGCTCACGCGCCACCACGAGGAAGACCCTGGGGACGAGGTTGGAAAATATTCGCCTCCCCCTGTCAAGGAATTTTCGCGAAGATTGCGCGTGACTTTCAAATGATTTGTTTTTATTCCTATCCTGAATTTGTTGTGGGAGGTTTTTTCCTTCAAAGTGCAAGTAATTTTTTCAATTTTTCTTGTAAGACTATTCTGTAATGAAGTACTCTTGGATACTGTAATCTAAATACATATGAAGACGAAGAAGTGGCATTTATCGGGCAGAGAATCGGCGAGCCATTAAAATGGCGGCATATGGACGAAATATCGAAGGACACAATATCGAAGATAAAATACACTGCACTGCTCCAAAACTTGCCGAAATTAAACGTGGTTGAAATCTCCTTTAGCCATTTGCCATTATGTAAAAGTACAACAACTGGATGTTATTTGCGAGACACGGCGATATAAAGCAAACAAGACGGCAAAACATGGCTGAAATCGTGTTTTCGTGGGGGGTAAGTGAAATAAAATATATTATATTTAATGAAAATAATGACAATCCTTATGAAAACTACAATAATTATATTAAATTAAGCATAGTTTTTCATCCCATGGTAATTTTTTTTAGGAAATAAGGATATTCAATTTCTGCCATGTATATTAGTTATTTTCTGCATAATCAGCAATTTACCTGGGGTGATGAATGGTCATTTTCTTGTAAAATATTATACTTACACAAATTTTTCCTTCCAATAACCACCCCTAAAAGCAACCCTTCTAAACACTATAAGCACTTCAGAAAGGCTGTCGCTTTTGCTTTTCGGAAGTTAGAGCTATGTCGGCACTGCCGTTTCAGGGCGGGGTCATTTTCAGGACTTTCGTCCCGGATTCAGGTTTTGGCACATATGCCATGTTGACCGCCATGGTCACTTTACCCTAAAACAGTTGAGATTACCTGTGGTAAATGAAACGCATACAAACTCATATACAGGTCCTAGACTATTGTTGTTTTGAAGCCGTTAAGAACATTCGTGGGGGGAAACGAATTCCTCTGCCTCTGATTGGCTAGTTGACGATTCTTGTGAGAATTGCAAATTTCATCAATAAATTTAATAAAGTTAACTGTTGTTTCACTGTAGTTATTTTATAAAATAATTACCAAATGGTTTTATCATGCAGGATAGCATATCCATGCACTTGGGATGTTGCTCGACTTTCGGAAAGCGTAAAAATACACTCGCCTTCGGCTCGAGTATTTTTACGCTTTCCAAAAGTCTCGCAACATCCCTCGTGCATGGATCACGCAATCCTGCACGGAAAACCATTCGGTATTCCTTTAATACATATTTCCCTTCACACTATTTAGATTACCTATAACCAATTCCAGCCGGCTAAAAAGTTGGATAACAGCAATGAAATGGGCAGACTGGATGATTCATTAAGAAACATAGCGAACCAAAATGGTGTTAGATATTCAGACAGTACATCATATTTTTTAAAATACAGCAGTTTAAAATGTAAACACAAACGTTTGTTTACATACGGACTTGACTTCCACTTTAAAGTTTGAGTGACGAGTATGTCCTCCGTCCTCCGAAGTTTTTACTCTTGTGCAATCGAGTGAGATCATAAATTGATTATCGCGTATAATGTATTATGTCTATTATGACTATTATAAAATAGATCGAAATAAACAAAGCGAAATCACAGTTCACGAAACAGACATCCTTAATTCTCATTTCACGGAGCATTTTTATTGACAAACACGCCTCAAGGCTGTAGAACAAATCACATTTCACGACACTAAAATCAAGCATTTCACGCGAACAAATATTGACCACTCACATCTCACGAAAATACCCTTTCCCACCCTCTTATGTGGATGATATATTGTGTCAAAGTACCAAATGGAGCGACCACCTTACCCACCTCGAACATGTTTTGAAGCGATGTGATAAAGTAGGTGTTTCGCTTAACCCTTCAAAGTGCAGTTTTGCTAGTCATAGCCAGGAATTTCTCGGCCATGTAATCTCCAGAGACGGTCGTGCGCCAGATAAAGATAAAATACAAGCTGTTGCGTCTTTCCCTCGACCAACTTGTATATCAGAAGTTCAAAAGTTTCTTGGACTTGCCGGATATTATCGTGAACACATACCACATTTCGCAACGTCCTCTTTTAACCTCCGAAAACTACTCAAGAGTCGAAGTGTTTTCCATTGGGGAGATCAAGAACAGAAGGAATTTGATTCCTTAAAACAGGCCTTATGTTTGGACAAGGTTCTTCTTCATCCCCCGAATATAAACCCCCGAATATAAGCCCCCCCCCCCCGAATATAAGCCCACCACATATACTAACGCTCACCTCATTCCAAATACAAGCCCACCCAAATATAAGCCCCCCAAATATAAGTCCCCCGAATATAAGCCCAGTAGCCCACTACGTTATTCAACATTGACATTGTCTTTTAATATAGCAGAGAACGATATTTAAAAACATTGTCATTATAGCAGACTATGTGAATCAAAGCGCGTTATTAATACATGTTTATTTTCCTGTTTATGACTGACTTGTTTATGTCTGACTTGTTTATTACTAACACAAAATATCGTCCATGTATTAGCCCCCCCCCGTATATAAGCCCCCCTTGTATAAGCCCATCAAAAATCGCTTACAAAAGTATATAAGCCCAGGGCTTATAGTCGGAGGTACAAAGTTTGCACGAGAATGAGATCTTTGGATATACGCAAGTGCATTTGTACACAATACATGTGTCATCACTTGCAGAGACGGACTTACTCCTTTCTTTCTTTCTTTCTTATATTTGGACGAGAACCGGTTATGCCGACTGACGTAATGTTATCTCCAGTTGTTGTGATACCACAAGACCAGAACACTTATGCCAAAGAGTTGCTCGTGAAACTCTCTAAAGCTCGTGAATATACGGCTGCTATCACGAAAGAACTTCGACACAAGCAGAAAGAGTACTACGATTTAGGCCGAAAAACAACGCACTTCCTAGTTGGTGACCTTGTTGTAGTTCGTCGGACTCAGCGCAGCGGTCAAACAGGAATTGCAGCCAAATGGCTACCCCGATGGACTGGCCCGTATCGCATTGTAGAACAAATGCCAAATGGTGACAATTATCGATTGGAACACGTTGAAGCTGCGAAAATACTCGACCCAACCAAAGTGGACAAATTGATCAAAGTTGAACCCTGGTCAGTCAACGAATCTAACCCCGGACAAACCAATCCAAACAAAGAGGACACCCCGCCCGAAATCTCACAATCCCACCGCAACCCGCAGTCTGAAAATGGTTCGTTTATTATCTACGAAAAGCTTGGAGACTTTTTTGATGACGACATAAGAGCCATGATCGAAGAGCTGCATGCTTGGTTAAAATCACAAAAGGACCATAAGTGGTCAACCGGAGAAGCGTGCAAGTACCTTTACACAAAAAATCCCGAGTTCAAAAAGACTTTTCAAAGCATTGGTGGAATTTGTCAGTTGCTGATTCATACACCATCGATACAGTTTGGGATGCCTGCGCAACCGGTGGAAAAAACTCTCTGAAGCTGTAATTGGATGCCAGTCAACCAGTGAAATACCATTTAGACCGTCTAGGAGGACGCTGTGGTATAGGAAGAATCGTCGGCTACTACGAAGACGAAGACATGTACAACATACAACTTTGGGATAGAAAATCGAAGAAGACAAAGTGGAACAAAGCCCTGAGACCAGTCAAAGTAGAAGACGAACCTGCTACTGAACTTGTACAGTCAAATAGTGTGTTATGTCCTATTGAGTTAGACGATAAGCATAAGATTGGACAGAACGCTCAAAAAGCAACTTGAAGATCTACAGTTACTTTGTGTTTGTTATAAGAACAAGTGTCTTCCTTTTTAGCTAAATACGTTTATATTACCAAATATATGTTCTCTTTTTTAAAAAAGGAATGGAATGTAGTAGGATTTTAGGGAAGCACAACCTGCGAACAGGTAGAGACGCAGCACATGGACTCAATGGCCGCTAGTTAAAGGATAATTTCGTCGAAGAAAACTATATCATTTCGTTTATTGTTCATGTGTTATTTATATTGTTGTTGATATTAGTAGAGTGTACGTTTATACACTCTGACTACTACAAGGGGCGGCGGAACAGTGGGTTGGGGGGGGGGGTTAAGCTCACTGAAAACGATCAGAGTAAAGGCCGAAAGACACCGGAGGCGTTTCGATAAAGCAGAGCTATTTTTTATTTTTCGAAAGTTCATAAAACAATCAATCAAGAAAATTTAAAAAGATACTACGAAAACCACCCATGTGTGGTCTCCTTGCTTAAAAATATATCACTAGTCTAGGACCTGTATATGAGTTTGTATGCATTTCATTTAGCACAGGTAATCTCAACTGTTTTAGGGTAAAATGACCATGGCGGTCAACATGGCGTATGTGCCAAAAGCTGAATCCGGGACGAAAGTCCTGAAAATGACCCCGCCCTGAAACGGCAGTGTCGACATAGCTCTAACTTCAGAAAACAAAAAGCGATAGTCTTTCTGAAGTGCTTATAGTGTTTGGAAGGGTTGTTTTTAGGGGTGGTCATTGGAAGAAAAATTTGTCCAAGTATAATATTTTACAAGAAAATGACCATGCACCACCCCAGGTAAATTGCTGATTATGCATAAAATAACTAATATGCCTGGCAGAAATTAAATATTCTTATTTCCTAAAAAAAAATATCATGGGGTTAAAAACTATGCTTAATTTAATGTAAATATTGTTGATTTCATAAGGATTGTCATTGTTTTCTTTAAATATAATAAATTTTATTTCACTTACCCCCCACGAAAACGCGATTTCAGCCATATTTTGCCGTCTTGTTTCCTTTTTATCGCCGAATCACGCAAATATCATCCAGTTATTGTACTTTTACATAATCATAAATGGCTGAAGAAGATTTCAAAGAAGGTTTCACCACTTTTGAAACAGTGCAGTGTATTTTACCTTCGATATTGTGCCCTTCGATATTCCGCCAAATTGCCGCCATTTTAATGGCTCGCCGCTTCTCTGTCTGATAAATGCAACTTCTTCGTTTCCATATGTATTTAGATTACAGTATCCAAGAGTACTTCATTGTAGAATAGTCCCAATCCAAAAATTGGAAGTATTATTTGTACTTGGGAGGAAAAAACCTCCCAGTACAATTGTCCTGTTAGAATTCAAAAGAAATAATTTAAAAGTCACGCGCAAGTTCGCGAAAACACCTCGTGGGTTACACAACAGGGGGGGGTGAATATTTTCACGAAACGTTTGTTCGCCACCACAGGCCACAGCAACCTAAGTTAGGTCATAGGCGTACCGGGCGGGGGGGCGGGGGGGGCGGGGGGGGGGGCGGTAGCCCCCCCAGTTTTTTGGGCAGTCGGGCAATATTCGATTAACAGTCGGGCAATTTTGGGTTGTTTAAAAAAAATCGGACCAATTCTGTCAATTTTTTCGAAAATTTAGTAAATTTTGTGGTTTTTTTGAAAATTTATGTGATGCTCCGAAAAATTTTGGTATGTCCGGAAAATTTTTTTGACCCCTTAAATGGTACACTGACCGAAATTATTTTGGCGACGGGGGGGGTGGAGGTCGCCAAAATAAATTTTCCGGGAAAAATTTTTTTGTACTAGTCGGGCAAAATCACGAAAAGTCGGGCAATTTTACGAAAAGTCGGGCAATTTTCTTTCCGCCCCCCTAATTTTTTCCTTCCGGTACGCCCATGAGTTAGGTACATTATATTTATTGTATATTTGTGATTTTTGATAAAAACAATAAATATTTGTGTATATTTATCATCAATTATAAAAATACAAAAAATATAATACATTTAGTTAGGTTGCTGTGGTGGCGAACAAACGTTTCGTGAAAATATTCACACCCCCCCCCTGTTATGTAACCCACGAGGTGTTTTCGCGAACTTGCGCGTGACTTTTAAATTATTTCTTTTGAATTCTAACAGGACAATTGTACTGGGAGGTTTTTTCCTCCCAAGTACAAATAATATTTCCAATTTTTGGATTGGGACTATTCTACAATGAAGTACTCTTGGATAATGTAATCTAAATACATATGAAAACGAAGAAGTGGCATTTATCGGGCAGAGAAGCGGCGAGCCATTAAAATGGCGGCAATTTGACGAGATATCGAAGGACACATTATCGAAGATAAAATACACTGCACTGTTTCAAAAGTGGATGAAACCTTCTTTGAAATCTTCTTCAGCCATTTATGATTATGTAAAAGTACAATAACTGGATGATATTTGCGTGATTCGGCGATAAAAAGGAAACAAGACGGCAAAATATGGCTGAAATCGCGTTTTCGTGGGGGGTAAGTTAAATAAAATGTATTATATTTAAAGAAAACAATGACAATCCTTATGAAATCAACAATATTTATATTAAATTAAGCATAGCTTTTAACCCCATGATAATTTTTTTTAGGAAATAAGAATATTTAATTTCTGCCAGGCATATTAGTTATTTTATGCATAATCAGCAATTTACCTGGGGTGGTGCATGGTCATTTTCTTGTAAAATATTATACTTGGACAAATTGTTCTTCCAATGACTACCCCTAAAAGCAACCCTTCTAAACACTATAAGCACTTCAGAAAGACTATCGCTTTTTGTTTTCTGAAGTTAGAGCTATGTCGACACTGCCGTTTCAGGGCGGGGTCATTTTCAGGACTTTCGTCCCGGATTCAGCTTTTGGCACATATGCCATGTTGACCGCCATGGTCTTTTTACCCTAAAACAGTTGAGATTACCTGTGCTAAATGAAATGCATACAAACTCATATACAGGTCCTAGACTATTAGCAATTAAATAAGTGGATTAGCGTGACAATATCTGGTCACTCAATAGGCACCGGTCATTGACAAAAACAGAGCCTTTTTCTGCTTTGTGCAGACTTTACAATAATTAGGTAATTCTGGGATCTGAAAGACCCATAGATCCCATGCACTACCAGCAACAAAATTGAGCTAGTTACCAGAATGGAATGAGTTAATTTCATTATTGGTGTAAATGGAGGCTGGGCTACAATTTATATGGACTATATGGAGGCTGGGCTACAAATTAATCTATAATCTACATGGCTTCTCAAAGCCTAATTGCTGTTAATTAGAAGAACAGTAGGAGACTAGGAAAGTCAATGAGTAAGAGTGTTGATTTATATATTAAAGTCATTGTGTAATTTGTGCACTGTTGCATGTAAGATCGAGCACTGCATTGTATACAATGGTTGTACTTCGACATGTGCATGGTTATACTCTAGCTCATAGCTATAATTATAGTGGCTATCAAACGAAAAATATACGTGAGGTTATGAGCGATTTCCAACTCTCATCTATTAAATTTTCCAGATCAGATCTGTATATACAATAAACAGTAAATTAAACAATGATTACATCGTACATACAATACATTTGTTTACAGAACCTAAAACCACGATGTAGCGCGCCATTTGCTTTAATACACTGTATTATTTTGTTTTTAATTTTAAAATAATTTAGAATTTAGAATTCCTACCATTTATATACGATATACTTCATGTAATTTAAACATTACGGCATTACGCCGACAGTTTCCGAATGCGTGACGATACTGTTTCTGAATAATTTATGGCACGTCTGGGATATGATATAGATATCAAAAAGTTTATAAAACATGTTTGTAGCATGAAGAAAACACGAGATTTAAACAGTTTAAATAAAATGCAAGCTAAATGAAGAAATTTTGACATGATACAAAACAAGATAATTTCACTTACAAGGGTGACAACTGACAAGGTAATTTATAGGATTATAGCTTATTCAGTTATACTGTATAAGTACATTGTGTGTTTCTTTTGTGGGTTTTTTGGAAATCAAATATTATATTGCAATTTTAACTCGACATAAATTAATGTCCCTTAAGTAGAGTACATTAACTGTTTACAATATTTGTGGTATATAATGTAGCCATGAATGACCACATGACCCCACAAGATGAACCCCAATGGTTTTAAAATAGAGAATGGATGAAAAGTTCATGAATATTGAGCTTTATATGTGAATCAGGTTAAATACAATAATTAGTTAACCTAGCTTTATATAAAATTACATACATGTTCTAATAATTGTATTTTGCTTCATACAATGCATATGTGTGTGGAAACATTACATTATTATTTAGCTCACTCCCCACATTGGGGCTTTTCAGCGACCGATTACATCAAGAACTATGATTACTTATGTTAGCCTAGACTATTTATCTTTACAACAATGAGAATATGATATTACTTTCCTAACTGTGTTTATATCCTAACCCACCCTGCTAATTTTGCCTTGTGGGAGGAAACCGGATCAAAATATAAAATTCAATTCCTTTGAAAACAACTAAATTGCAATCCCTAAAATTTTAATTTTTTTCTTAAATCGCCTTAAATCGCGTAAAATCGCATTAAATCGCAGTGCTTGAAAGTCCCAGTTTTTCCTTAAATCGCCCAAAATCGCATTATATCGCAGCGATTTAAGGTAATTTACCGCCCCAGAGTAGGCCTACAGTATGTTTTGCCATTTTGTCATTTAATTTAGAAGCTACTCATTGTATGTATATGATTATGAGCCACTACTGGAAGTAATCAACTCATACCTTGTTTGGTATGTTTCCAATAAGGATCACATAAAAAAGGCCATTATTCTCATAATATGGTTTAAATATACGACGGATTACAAAACGTTGCCAGGCCTCTTGATCTACTCGGTCCATAAAATGGCTGCCAGCAAGAATTTGAGCCCACAATACCATGGTGTGATACCAATCCCTTAATGGTTGGCAAAAAGTTTTTTCACCGAAAGTTTCGCGTTTAATTTCATTCTACTGACACTGATTTTTGCTTAAATTTCAAGACTGGCCAGGTACGTTTACATGCTAATCAGTCCATAGAAGGCATATGTTGCAGTCAAATACAATAATCAGTTATATAAAATGAATATTGCATGAATATATGAACGTATGTCACCACAATAAATCTATATTTGTGCCAGAATTTTAGTCCACTAAAGAAGGAAATATATCACAATTTTCAAATACTCTAAAAGCCTCAATCCTCGGTATTATTTGAAAGAATGAACTATGCAATGGCCTACAGTGTTGGTACTATCTTCACTAATAAACTGGATTTGGGCCCTTTACTGTTTAGTTTAATGTATTAATATTCTTACCGTTAAAACATGGATATCTGCGGCTCGAGTCCGTTCTGTCAACTTCTCGACTTTAAATTCTAAGACCATATATTTCCATATCTCTCCTTTCAGAGATTTGACCGGCTTGACGAGTTGTGATGCATGGAAGAAAAGATTCCCTGGTACATTTGGATGCTCCAATGTTCCATAACCCTTTTCGACATTTATTGAAATGACCAGACCTTGCATCGTTTGTCCATGGTAGTCCTCCCAAACCTTTTCTGTTGGCTCAATACGACCTGCCTGATTAAATAATGTTGTATCTATGAAGAGCTCTTCGTCGTCATCATTTTCATCGTCGCTTTCAGTACAAGACTCTTCTTCGCTACTTACTGCTTCCAAAACGCTCTTGGGTACATTATTTTGAGGTGCACGAACGACTGCCCAGGCCATGAGACCAAGTCTGTCGAATGACAAGCAAAATCTTACTGTGTCTCCAGTGGATGGCATAGACGGCTGAACGTTTTGAGGAACAAATCGAACTTCGAAGTGGCCTTTGAATACAATTGTTCCTTGCCAATCCCTTTGTATTTCTTTCACTGTACCTTCCCATTTTATAATATCTTTAGCAAATAAAAATCCTTCAATGACATCACGTCCAGGTTGCTTATCGCGCAGTTTTTTATAGCCATCTTTTTTATTTGTTTCTTTCACTAAATCGTCGTGGTGTAGTAGGCTGTCGATTGAGTTAATGTGATGTTCTTTAGCACAAAGCCATTCGATAGGAAGTACAGAATCCTCTTTTCTCTTGTGTTTCTTCATTCCCTGCTGCCTTCTAATAATCTTCTGTGCATTTTCTCTTTTTTGTGCATCTTTTGGATCCTTCATAGCAATCATGATGTTGATAACATAACTAAATCATGAACAAATATTTTCGGTCGTTATTTTGGTTTTATCGTTATTTTGGTTTATCAGGGTCAGAAGTTATTTTAAAAATAATTATTGCCCCAATGCCACAATAAATATTTAAAAAAAAACTTAGAGAATCACAGTAAACCGTGATGCTTTGCCCGCTAAAATGTTTTGATTGTTTTGTATTCCGCCATTTTATTGGCCACTTTAGTGACGAAATATTGACATCCGAAGCGTATCCTTATCAATCTGCATTATTCTTAGACGACGTCATATTTTTCATAGTTGGAATACGTTAATAGATCATTTATTGAGATTTTGGCGTGTGTTTTTATCTTAACCAATGATTTTAGAAATTTTTGTCATTTTATAAGCTATAGATGGCTAATCATGGCTTCTGTATTTCCCGTTCGTGGAAGAACATCGAAAAGAATATATCGTTGACAATTTCAACGTACGTTCTTTGCACGGAAAGGAAAGAAAGCCTGAGAATACGGGGGCTTTCGCATAGCGATGGGGCGGCTAGGAATCACGATTTCATCAAAACACCAGCAGGTAAATGTAATAAATTTTTTGTTTATAATAAAGCTAATGGATATCATTTTTAGTGTATGACTATTTTCGAAGACAATACTATTTTTAACTCCCCGTATATGTAAACATTTACATAGCACGCGAAGCATTACGGTTGACTGTGATTCTTTAACAGATAGAACTTAACAAAAACATACAAAGAATAACTTATCTTTGTATAGCGTTAGGTTGCTTTCTATTTTTCGCTTTGTATTATCATTTTCCCCCTCGGTAATAGAAGCAGTCAACATCGACAAAAACACGAAGTTAACCTTGACTCCTTGGGTCAGCCATGGTTCTTTTGACAGCGACAAATATAGCGCGACAAAAAAAGATATGAATGACAAAAAAGGTATCAGTGACGATATCGTTTTTACTTCACCCTGTTATCGCCCTGATAAAGGCACCAATATGTGACAATACCATTTATTAAAAATGAAATAAAACTTACTTGTAGAACTCTGCATCTGGTGATATACCGCCCTTTTTCATATCCACCCAATTTTTCACTTGTTTTCTAATTTCTTCCAAATTCGGCACCTTCTTCTGGCGACGAGAGTATCGCAACCAAAACTTCATTTGTTGATCTGTTATTGTCCTACTGGAATCAGGATCGTAGACCTCTTTCACCAAACGTTCAATCTGCACTGGGTTTAATGGTTTAAATTCCATTTCGAGACTATTGTTCAATATAAGAATTTGCAAAGCAACCTGGTGCAGTAAAATTGAATCATCTTTTTCAAAAAAATGTTTCTGTTCTTGAATTTTATCACACAATCGTCTGAGATTTTCAGGTTTGCCGATACATTTACGAAATTCGTCTTTCCATTTTTCTTTGTGGTCAGGATCGATAACACCTTCGTTTAAAAACTGATGCACATCTGGAATTAACGAAAGAAGATAACGTTTGTTTTCCAACAGCTGGTAATTTGAACTTTCCTTCATTTCGTCTATCATTTGGATTAGATAATCAATAAAGCTTGTTTGTTTCTCACCACCCATTTCTTTGATTGCTGCTTGCATAACCGTAATCCGTACCATTGAATCAGATATAAACCCGTGACTAACATACGGTCGCTTACGGCGAACAAATGCAAAACAGTCGCTGCTTTGGATTGCATATTTCACTATCATCAGCATGTCAATTTGTTGTTTGTTTTTAAGAGCTTGTACATGAATTCTGATAATATCGCCATGAATATGTCGCAGAAGTGAATCATCTTTTTGGCTTTTTACAGCTTTTTCAATTTCCGGAATGGCTTTTTCAAAGTTTCCAAGTACAATCATGTAATACTTGGCCAAGTGAGCAAGAAGATGGGCACCAAAGGAAGTGTGCTCAGGAAAAATGTGGACAAGCTCAAGCAATGTATCTCGCGCAATATGTCTACGCTTTTCAATGGTCATTGCTCTAATAAGTGAAGAGAATTTCTCACTTTCGTATTCGCTTGTTACAAATAGCCGTCTTGTAAGTCGGTCAATCGACTTCGTACTTGCGCTAATACTCAGAACGTTTTTTGCCATTTCCACCGATTTTGATTTTATAAACAGCCAATTGTAAGTACCACCATCGTTCTGACTAAGGCCGTCAGATCCCAATTGCTTCAGAATCTCTTGAGCTATTTCAAGGAATGATATTCTGCGAGAATCCATTTCATCTCCTGGTGGACTTAGAAGTTCATTAAGATCTGGATCAAAAAACTCTACTTCCAAGTTAACTTTCTTCTTTTTGAGAAAATCAGCGAGTGCGTTCGCTGGGAGCAAAGAATTTGTAAAAATATGAATAAGTGAAAGATATGCCAGCACTGTTTCTTGCTCTTCGTTAGCTTTTTCCAACCTATATTGTACGTAATCATGCAATCCTAAAAAATCCTCGCCAAACGCGGTTAGTCCAAAATGTACGAATGTCCGCAAATTATCATTAGTCTTGGTTCTTTCTCTCAATCGTCGAAGCCTACTCTCTTTGTCCTTTCTAATATCTATCAAATCTTCTGTTAAATCGTCCATTTCCTTGTCTTCTAACTCTCGTCGAAGAGTCACTTCTTTGTATGGACATGTGCCATATATGGAATGATCACTCGCACTCTTCATACGAGTGTTCTGCGTCGCTTTTCGCTGGGAAGAAGATTCTTTCTTAGAACTTGCTTCTTTTGGTTCAATAAAGAGAAGGATAACATTTACATGTCGGTATTCCACTAATTCCTTTGTGAAGTCGAAAAATTCCTGTGAGTGGGCGATTTCTTCATCAACAAATAGTACGAGCGGGAGTTTTGTTTCTCTGTAAATATCTTTAATATAGCTTAGTAACCGGTCGCCGATGTCAATCAATTGAGCGCATGGATATTCTTCGTGATGTTTAAACAAAAACTGTAAGCACATGGTTGTTGATCCAGCTCCGCGTTCAACCTTGATAGAAATCATTGAGACATGTGACTTTCGGTCATTAAGCAAAATTTTAAAATTGTTTTCTAGTTCTTCCATTTTGGTTCTCTGAATTCCAAAATTCTCTGGTAAACCTGAAAAGGTAATTTTCGAACCGGAATAGAATTTTTTTCGTTCTTCAGCCATCGACTCATGTTTTTTTTGTTGGCGTATGTACATCATTTTCAGATAACCATTGATATTTTGACGTAAATGTTTAGGTAGAATACGTGGACATACCTGAGGTTTCCCGCGGTATTCTCTTTTGTGAGGAACTTGAAACTCGTTTTCTGGTTTGTATGGATCTGGCAGTTTTGAAGATAAGTATCTAGCAAGCACGTGAGGCGGTGCCACATACACACGTTCTTCTATAATAATTTCACCATAACTCTTCTCTAATGGTTTTACTAAATTTTCCGTAATGCATCTCCGAGCTTCTGATGTGCAGCATACAATCGTTACGGCTGTACGTTTACCATTTATGCTCAAAATGTCCTCCAGAATAACGCGCAATGAATCTACAATTTCGTCATGCCCTTCATCCCATAATACAACAATGTTGAGGTAGTTTGGTTTAATGCTACTTGCCAAATCCGTCTTCAGGAGTGATCGCAGTTGGTCACGATGTGTCATATTCCAGCTTCCATGATCTTGTGTAGACATAGACGTTTCTATCTCATCGTAACCCCGAGCTGCAAGCCAAGAAATACCTCTGTCCGGGTTTAAATCGAGCTTGGAATCCTGGGGAGTTCTAATACAATGGTTTCTTTCCATTTGATGCAGGTCATTAAATTCGTTGAAAAGTTGACATAGGTGGCCGTCGTGTTTTGGATACTGATCGAAATCAATTGCCAGGGCCCACTTTGGAATAACGAGACCGTAAACATCGTTTTCTGTCGTGGAAAACATAAATGGAGAAGCAATAAGGATGTAAGCATTTCCACTGTGTTTGAAATTGTCAACATGATTGAGGAATTTCTTTACGTCAAAGTGGATAGCTGTGTCAAATCCCAATTGAAACCTATGCATCATTATTTCGTGACTAAACGCTAACAAATTTCCTTCTCTGTCGAGAACATGAGTATCGATTGGCCGGACCATGTGAATAGGATACTGTGAACGCTTCACGCTGAATTCGATGATACAAAGTTCTTTCAAAAGACGTTCCAAGTCATTTTCAGACATGGATTCCAATGAAATTTTCTTTTTTTTGTTCTCTTTTACAAACTGCTCAACAATTTCTCCTAGGTCATATGAAATATCTTCCGAACTTTTCACAACAATACAGAATAATTGTGGTTGAACTCGTACAACTCGACACAAACAATTAGGAAAATTGTCTTTTGCAAACTTTGGCCATTTATTGCCAACTTCATCTGCAGGTCCGCGAATCATTACGCACATCGAACTGTTATCATTGTACTTTGTAATGTACTCGCTTGGTACTGCAACATCGTGAAATACAAGACTATATTGACTGGTGTTAACTGGAGGGAAAAAATTATTTAACGTTTTCACCGCTGTTTTAACTAGCGCTTCCCTTTCTTCCATCGACATTACTATGCCAACAATATGGCCAATTTTTGATTTTTCGTCTTCTTGCACGCCAAAAAGAATACTTCCTCCTACGGAGTTTAAAAAACCACATGAATAATGAGTAAGATATTTTTCCTTTATAGTTTTTAGGGGGTCATCTCCAAAAATCATCTTAAACTCTTGCTCTTGGTTCTCGTAGCTTAGTTCTTTTTTGTCCTGGTCCAGTGTTTTCAGAACCTGATACCTTTTCTGTAAACCATCATTTTGTTCTTTGAGCTCTTTGTATTGCTTGTTAACATCTATTTCGTCGTCTGAAATTGGTATTACTCTCCGGCTACCCAACGAGTCCAGACGACAAAAAAGTTCGTTAAAATCAGTTATGCGTTTAGTTTCTGCTCCCATGCGTACATACGCATGTACATCAGAGGGTTTGATGACATAAAGTCGAGCATCCCCTTTCGGAACATGAATCCAAACCAATTTTTTCTTAGTTTCCAAAAGTTCCATCACTAATATAAATGATTTATGCTCATAGAGTTCTAACGCTTCTTCTTCAGTTGAACAAATTGCCGCACTTTCATTACGTGAAGGCAAAATATTTCCTATAGCTATGGATAGCTTTTCTCTCCAATTCGCCATTTCATTTTCATCCAAACCCAAACCTGTTATTTCCCCTACGTTGTTTTCACTGTTCCTTTTAACGCCTACAAGTACATTACCATGGAAACTGTTCTTGAAGGCAACTACGTATTTCATGATTTCATTAATATCCGTTGAGTCTAAGAATACCCTATCTACTGATTTTTCAACGAGATCGCCAAGTTTAAAGTTTTGCAGCCATTGAGGTTGCGAGAGTTGTCGTTTAAATGCTGGAGTCTTTCTTTCGACATAAACAATGGAATGCTGATCAGAATCCATCACCACCTTGAATCTTAACATCTCACATCGAGCATTAGTTTTCTCAAGGTCATTTTCTTCTAATACGTCAACACGACCTTTTATGCCTATTTCAGTGCCGGTTCTCATATTCTCAAAAATCATTTTAATAGTATGAGGTCGCAATTTTCTATTTTCTTCATCGCTTCGAATATCAATCTTTAGCACTATAGAACAACTTGCTGCTCCCTGTGGCTCATCTCTAATCAATAATGTTCCAAGATTCTCAATAATTCTGGGCCTATTCTTTAGAACGCCTCTAACTGATATAACGCTTCCGAACATTGGAATGGTAGATTTGCCGTCAGTCCCAAAGTCCTCAAGGGGCGCCAAGTCATCAATTTCCTCAAGATTTCTGACTTTACCAATCATACCATCCCTGTGTTAGGAATAAAATGTTCTCCTTATTAGAAATTTTACAGGAAAAGCCTTTAAAGAATGTTACGTAATTTGAAAAGAGAATCTTCTCATTCTCGACGGCTCAGAAAGGCGCGCAACAACTATACTTCAATATCTGAAATGTGATCTACTCGGCAAGTATTTAATTCCCCCTAGAAATAATCCTCACAACATCATGTTTGATTGCCGTCAAAAAATTACAGAAACAAAAATATCGAACGTTTGGTCCAAAACGTTTCCTTATATTTACCTGATTTTATTTTGAAAAAATCTTCTATATCTCGAAAAGTTATAAAATTTCTCTAATATATGCAATACGAAAATGAATCTTATATTTAAGCGCTTTTATATAGAAAATTCCGTTTTTATGGAGAAAGCAGAAATATTTTTAAAAATTATTTTATTTTTCAGTTTTTACTGCACACGTGTTTGGGCATACTAAATTTGCCTTCAGTCGGCAACTTGTAGAAAGCACGGGGTAGTTTGAATTGTAGAATCGATATCTGGTGTACGTTTTTAGTTCCGCAGGGAACATTCTTCTTATAGTTTTGGGCTAGATAACATGTACTTCCGATTTGCCTGCGTGCTATGGTCGATTATAATCATCTTAAAAAATTTAATCTTTGACATTTTAAAGATTTTACTCTGAAACTTCGTCCACAAACAGTGTTTTATAATGCCATGCCGAGAGTGATTGATGAAAGGAAACTCATGAAATATTTTTAGGGATTATCAAAATTAGAATGCTTGCACAGGAAATATTGTAAATAAACAAAAGTGCATTCAGTGTACATAGGTCATAGTACTTTTGTACGCTAAATGAACCATTCCCCAATTAATCAAAATTTTGATCTCAACAAGTCTAGACAAAATCCTTTTTTTTATTTGAATTGAATTTATTAATAAAATATAGACTTTGCAACCATGAAGGTTGAAATACATCTATCATTTACAGGGTTGGTTGATTAGAAAAATATTGTATATTTACAAAAACATATTTACTATAATATAGGAAGAGTTTAGAACTTCTAGTATGATATTACCATTATTGACAAATAAAAATGCATGTAATTTATAGTTAGTCAATGTTTATTATAAATCGCTACAGACGAGGGAATGTACGAATTTTTGAAGCGATTTGTCCGACAATTAATTGGAACGAGTTTATTCGATATGGGTAGATTGTAGCTTGCGTGTTTGGCTGGTTCAACTAGTTCGGAAAGAGGACTAGTTTGCGGAAGAACCTTTTTCCTCAAAAATTTTGAACATAACAGTTCGCGCCTAGAATACAATGTTGGGATATTGAGATCTGATAAGGACTCTTTGTATGATGACGATGGGTTAATTATTTTCAATGCTCTTGACTGGATCCTTTCTATTTCTTTGGATAGGTATTCAGGTATGTTATAATGCCAAACTTGGGCGCAATACTCCAAGATGGGTCTTACAGATGAAAAATACACTGATATCAATGTTTTAGTGTGACAACGAGCTCGCTTGAAGAGTCTAAGCATGTAAAGGCGTTTTGCGGATTTTTTCACTATGTAAGCCACGTGGTCATTCCACTTTAGGTCGTCCTTGAAAATTAAGCCAAGGAGTTTAGCGGATTTCACCACTTCAATGGGCTGTTCGTTAACGATCATTGGAGGGAAATTTGGATTGTTTTTCCAAAAACAAACGAGAATTTCTTTGCACTTACGGGGGTTTAAGGACATGTTATTTCTTGCACACCACTGCGTAATTCCTTCTAAAATAGTTTGAAAGTTCGAATCTTGGTTTCTAGAAAGGGTTTCTGAAACAGACGAATCGTCAACATATTTCCATCTATCCCCCCAATCAACCAACAAATCGTTTATCATAATCATAAATAGAATCGGACCTAAGACAGTGCCTTGTGGAACCCCACCGCTCACTGGTTCGAAACTTGAGGTGTATTTACCTATCTTCACTCGCTGTTTCCTTTATTATTTTATTATTATAACAGTATTTCAGTAAAAAGCTACACTCACAACAAGGTGATTTTCAGGCAGGTCCTACGATATCAATTAAAATACAAATAAAACTACATTATAATAGCATATATAAAGAAGTATGTTTAAAATTATATCAGCTAAAATCGTATATAGAGTTCTTAAAAGAAGTCAAATTGTTCGATTGTCTTTAGTCTAAATTAATATAGAGTTATTATATAGAGTTCTTAAAAGAAGTCAAATTGTTCGATTGTCTTTGGTCTAAATTAAGGTTATTCCAATCAACGACTGCTTGATATATATAACGTTGTTTTCCCCAGTTAGTACGCGAGCGTGGAAGATGTAAATCCTGACGGCGGCGTGTGTTGTGGGAGTGAATTTCAACGTTTTGAACTAGGTTGAATTGATATTTTATATACTTATTTATACATTTATAAATACCAATACAACGATGTTGGCGTCGACGTTCTGATAGAGGCATCCAGTTTAGCTGTGCGAGGGCTTCGGTACCGGAAAAGTATTTGGGATAATCCAGTATAGTTCTTGCTGCGTTATTTTGCAAAACCTGGAGATTATGCATTAGGACTTTATTGTTCTTGTCCCCCCACACAATATCTGCATAATCAAATAACGGTAAAATGAGACTGTTATATATCGCCAAACGACCATGTAGAGGCAGCAAATACTTAACACGACGCAGAACTCCAAGTCGTTGGCTGACTTTTTTGCTAAGGGCATCAATCTGGTCCGACCAAGACATATTTTGATTATTTCCTGCCAGTAAGAAACTGTTTTAGCCATGCCATAAGAACGGGATCGATGGCCATTTCCTCCATCTTCTTGATAAGAATATGGTGATCAATCTTGTAGAAGGCTTTACCAAAATCCAGAAGCAGCACACGCACATGAGGAAAAAAGGATAGAAGAGCGTGAGTTGTAGATAAGCCGGCGAGTGATCCGAATTGTTTCCTGTCAACGAGGTGTCTGATCTGTCACATAATCCACTCTGCGACAAAATGTTCCAAGGTTTTTGAGATAATTGGTGTTAGAGATATTGGGCGTAGATCATTTTCAATTTCCTTAACCTTATCTGTTTTACGAATAGGTATTACATCTGCTACTTTCCATGAAACGGGTACGACTCTCTCTTGGATTGACGCATTAAAAATTTCAGCAACGGGTGATGAGATTTCCATGGCAAACTCGTTTAAGACCCAACTTGGTAAGTTGTCAGGACCCGAGGCTTTAGTGCGTTTGAGGTTGGAGAGCTTCGTAAAAACATCTTCAGGAGAGATGTGGTATTTTGAAATAATTTCGTTAACTACTGCACGATCAGTTTCAACGTTTTCCAATTGGCTGTTTGGAGGTGGTAGAGAGTTTGTGATACACAGGAAGCTTTCGTTAATTTTTGTTGCTACTTCGGTTGAATGGAATTCTTTGCCCGATACAAAAACACTGGATAATGGTAATTTCTTAGGAAGTCCTCCAAGTTGTTTGACGGATTTCCACCAGGAAGCTACATTGTCACAGTTTTTTACCTTATTTGCCAAAAAGGAACTCCTACGACTGTTATTTAACCTGTTAACTTTATTACTCAATTTTTTGTAAACAGGAGGGTCTTTGGACATTGCTTGTTGTCGTTGCTGGATTAGACTCTTCAGTTCAGGAGTAATCCAAGGCCTGTCTGTTGGGTGTTGCTTGATTTTTCGCAGTGGGAAGAAAATTTCGATAGCAAAATTTTGCAAAGATTGGAAAGCAGCGAGTTTTTCCGTACAGTTTGATAGTGTTTCAAGGAATGACCAATCAGTAGATGCTAACCATCTTCCAAAACAGGACTTCATGCTTGGCTTTACATTCCTTTTAAAAATTGATTCTTTGTGAGTTCTCCTTAAAGGACGAATAAGTAGGGAGTTATGGTCACTTAAGCCGATTTCGGGTAGAATTTGAGGAGTGCTATAATGGTGAAACAGGTTGGTGAAAATTAGGTCGAGGATTGCAGCACCGCGTGTTGGATTTTTAACGGTTTGTCGCAGGTTAAAATGGTTACTAATATATCGGTAATTTAAACGATTAAAATCGCCAACCAACATAATTCCAGCATTAGGATATTTGTTCAAAGCAGCATCCAAAGATGAAATTAGGTGATCCGTAAAAGTAGCATCATCGTCTTGTGGTGGGTGGTATATAATACCGATAATTAGGCAAGAAAAGCCTCGTGGGAGTCGGTTCGGACGGAGGTATACCCAAAGAGATTCAAATGGGGAATCATTAAGTTCGTCAATCGTTGTGAAATCAATTGATGATTTGATGTACGTACAAACACCACCACCACGTTTATCAGCGCTTCGATCTTTCCGTACTAGCGTGTAATCACTAATGTCGACTACTGAGTTGGAAATATTATTGGTCAGCCAAGTTTCTGTAATACAAACTATATCCACGTCGTTTTGGTTAATGACAACTTCCAGATCCTCAATTTTATTAACGAGTGATCTTGTATTAGAAAGGAACAAAGAGGGTAAGGATTCCATCATAGCATGAAAGAGCATCACTTATAGTAATATTCCAAAGTTTGGTTGCGAAATGTTGTAAAATGCAGATAATATAGCCTTGCGAAATTTGCAATTTTCAGTCATTTTAGATTACAAACGGGAAATGGTTGCCATGAACTTTTCCAAAATTTTGATCTTAACTAGCCTAAACAAAAATTTCATTACAGCTTGAAAGAGCATCACAAAATCAGTAATATTCCAAAGTTTCATTGCAAAATGTTATATAATTATAAAATGCGGATAATATAGCCTTGCGAAGTTTGTAATTTTAGTCATTTTGTATTACGCACAGAAGTGGTAACCATTTCCCGTTTATAATCTAAAATGACTGAAAATTACAAACTTCGCAAGGCTATATTATCTGCATTTTACACCATTTTGCAACGAAACTTTGGAATATTACTAATTTTGTGATGCTCTAGACTTGTTGAGTTCAAAATTTTGGTTAATTGGGGATTGGTCCATTGAACGGTGTTATTCGTTGCGATAGCTAAGGGGGATATCACCCTGCACAATTATGACAATTATCATTGCTTAGATAATGACATTTATACTTGCGCCGTCTAAAACTACGAGTTCTTAAATTTTTAAAAGAGGTCAAATACCTGAAATCATTTTGATTTTCGAGACCACCAGTAAAGCTTTCTTTGATACTATTGTCAATAGGTTCGGAAATTGTTGATATTTCGTCCATATTCTGTGACAAATTATTTTGTTCATCTTTGCCACCTGGTATAAAATATAACAAGGATTAACTGTTATATAATAATTCCACGGCGAATCGAGTAAAAGATAGAGGAACAATTACAAGAAATTCTCCATGAAAAGCTAGACTTGAAATTAACGCCAATGAATTCCAAAATTACTAAACTTTTACAGTCATCGTAAACACCAACTCTTAAGCTCGTTGCAAATAGTTTCATCCAATCACGATGCTCGACAGTGTATTTTAATTAGTTGCAAGCACTCACAGTGAGCTTGCGAGTTGGTTTTGCGATGAATGGAAAACAGCCTTAACACTAAACTTGATGAAGCAATGTCGTTTATCGATTTAGCGAATTCGAAGTATGACGGGGTCATCGAAAAATAGGCTGTACAAGGAACTCAACTTTTGGCGGGCGTTGTAACGGTGTAAACATGTTTTTCGATTCTGGGCGTTGACGAATTAAATTAAGTTTCGTCACAAAAACCGTGTTTTTTGTACTAAGGGAGTCCTAATTTGACCGCAGGCATTCTAAAAATACTGTACTGTTCCGTCGCAGGCTTAGGCAGCGTTTTTCAACAACATTGAATTCGTCATACGTTTGTTTGTACGTTGCGTACAGAAGTTCAACAACGACCGCCAAATGTTCACATTACGCCCCTACCAATGACGTGTTTCCAAGGAATGAACGCATACTTTTCAACGATGTAACAACGCGCTTAAAATGCAAACTGCAAGCTCAACAGCAATTGGCTGTATCAGTCTGCGGTAGTCTGATAAAACGTTGTTTTGAAGTCTGCGGCGTTGTCTATAGCATACAACGACACTGAGCAGTATTCCAGAAGCAGTAAATCTTTTCTTGCAGATATATTTTGATGAAAAACAAACGATTTTCTTTGAGAATCAGTTTGGGTTTTGTGCAGGTTATTGTACTGATTTTATGCAGTTCTTACTATGATTGATAAATACAAAAAGCGATTGATAATCCGAACCTTCACAAAACATGTATATGAACCGACAAGAATTCCGAAGAAAACTTTTTTAGTGCTAATTTATGTACTTATAAGAGATGATGGTGTTAAGTCCTGCCCAACATAAAACGCAATAATATTCTCAATATTAAGCTACATACAGGGTGTATCAAAAAAAGCGCAATCCTCGACTGAAATGTAAATTGCTAAACAAATAATAGACGAAAACGTTAAAGTTTACATTCATTTTAAAGCATAGCCATTCAGCTTTCTAACAGTGGGTTGTTTCTTAAATTTGACTCATTGGTTTGCGGGTAATAATACTTTACGTTATTGCGATTGGAGATTAAAAAAATTGAGATGGAATAACAAATCGTTCTCATGAAAATAACTGATTTTTTCATTAAAACAAAAAAATGTTGCATTTTATCAAATGGATTGTAACAATAAGTATAATTACGGCTTTTCTTCAACTATTTTTAACACAGTTTGAAACTTCAAATGCGATATAATTTTGGCTTGGACCATCTAAGCTGACTGACATCAGCTTGCTATAATTTATGTTTACATTACATCGTAATTCGATGACACTCTGGCTCAGACACCAGAATGTTTTGATTCTATGATTTTTAGCATTCGTTTAGGATTTTCAAACAACCTGGTCTCTTTTAAAATACTTTTAATTTGTTCTTACGTGGTTTTCCAAATGTAGTGACGACAACATTAAAGTTTAAAGAAGAAAATTCTAACATTTAAACCGACTAAACAATAACATAGTAAACTTGCATAATTAAACAGCAACTAAAAATGATAGGTTTTACTAAATCTTTTCCTGTGCAATTATTACTAGCATTGGAGACAAGGATAATAGTTTGTTTGAAAGAGAAAAGAACAGGCTTTGAAGTAAGCCTAAAAGCGTTTAACTAGAAATAGTATTTCGAAAGTTATTAAGCACAAAAGATGAATTGCGCTTATTTTGATACACCCTGTATATATATATATATATATATATATATATATATATATATATATATATATATATATATATATATATATATATATATATATACATATATATATATATATATATATATATATTCGTTTTACCTCAAAAAACCACAACAGTCTGCTTCATCCGTATAGGAATCATCAGGTGGTGAATAATTTCGAAATTGTAGGTTGCTTTTATGCTATCGAAAGAATGTGCGGAATGCGTGTAGGCGAAACAATGCTTAGGTGAAACAATGCAGGTTTGGGTCATTAGGTTTTGTTAACGACCTTGTTTACTCGAAACCCGTTTTTGTGACGACATTTGCCGAAAATTTCGCTTCTTTTATTGAGTAAATTGTCTTTGTTTATGTCTTTCAAAATGCAAAATTTTTCTTCCAAACATAAATTGCAGCATTTTGATCCCCCTGTGTACGAAATAGCGTGTTTTAAAATTGACCATTTGATGGTATAATCCTGATTGTTTTCTTTTAATTTCCAAATATGTTTCGAAAGTTCCGTTTTGTTTGAGCCTTTTTTATGACGAAAAGATGAAGTGTGGTTAGCGTAACGTTCCTTAAATGTAGTCGCTGTCATACCAATGTAGTGTTTAGTGTCGTTCGTGTTGTTCGTTGTGACTGTTGCTTTGTAAATAATGTTGCTGGTCATGCATTGTTTCGGTAGTGGGCAAGTGTTTTTGTTGTCGCAGTTACAGTTGTCAGTTTCCGTATTCTGTGATTGACTGTTCCTAATTATATGTGCGTTGTGTTTGGTGATTATAGACTTAACGTTGTTCATGCAACTGTAGCTTACTTTTAAAGTGTTTCTGTTAAAAATCTTGTGTAGTTTGTGCTGTAACGGGAAGTGTTTGTCAATTAAACTTAAGAATTCCCGTCCTATGTTCGTGTTAACACTCTTACTAAATGGTGGGTTGAACCAAATTATGTTGCGTTGCCTATTCCTACGTGTCCGTTGCGGTGCATTCTCAGTGTATGTAAATTCATGATCAAAGTTACTATGTGTAAGAGCGTTCTGGTAAATAGGTGTGGATTCCTTAAATGTTTGTTCGTCCGATGAGAGAAGTGCAATGCGTTTGTTGATAGCTGTAGGTAATTGTCTTGTAATGCTTGGTGGATGGTTTGAGTGTCTGTGGATGTACAATGGATCGTCATTGGGTACGCTCTATCTATATGGTATTGAGCACTGTTTGTGTTTCGTAAACCAAAATCTTAAGCTATATTTGCACCCGGTAATCGGTTGTGCACTCTTGTCTACGTTATTCATTTTATTTCTACTTCAAACATGCGACAATTTCGATTCGATTATTCACTAAAGAATATTCCGATACCATCACAGGATGCTTACTTAAAGAATTTGATTGAAAAAGTGGAAAGCGTAACAAAACGTATGAGATGGAAAGCTAATTTCTTCCTAAAAGGATCAACGACTCAAAACCAAAGCAACCTTTTCGGCCTTTCGTCTAACAAATCGCCTCCTTCAATTCCACTTTTGAAACCTTTCGAAGACGACTTGATAAAACTAATTGAAAACGTAAAATTCCGGCATCCTAAAGACCAATTTCAGACATCTTTGGCTAACGATTTGAAGAAAATTAATTCATCCCCCAACATTTTCATTTTCGCGGACAAAACTAGAAACATTTACGAATCGTCACTGAACACATACAACGAACTCTTACATGACAACATCACGAAAACGTACAAACATGGATCAGAGGACTTCATACATGAAATTGACTCCGAATTGAAAGAAATTTCGAGTAGGTTAGGAATTGGCGACAGAATTGAACGAATGAAAAAACGCGAAGTTAAGCATTTATATCTTTAAAAGATCACAAAGAAAATTTCGAAAACAATCCAAAATGCCGACTAATTAATCCCGCAAAAAGCGAATCCGGAAAACTAAGTAAGGTTATTTTAGATAAAATTAATTCCAATTTGAGACAAAAACTAAATTCAAATCAATGGAGAAATACGCAACAAGTAATTTCATGGTTTGGCAATATAAACGATAAAGACAGGCACAGTTTTATTTCATTTGATATTGTGGATTTTTACCCATCTATTTCCGAAAAACTTTTAAATGAAGCATTGGCCTGGGCTTCGGATTTGACTACTATTACCGAAAACGATATTTCAATAATAAAACATGCAAGAAAATCTCTACTTTTCGGCAACGGCAAATTATGGACAAAAAAAGACGGAAGCAACAGTTTATTTGACGTCACTATGGGTAGTTTCGACGGCGCTGAAATTTGTGAGCTGGTAGGCCTTTTCATTTTAAATCACTTAGGTAAGAGGTTTGGCAAGGAAAACATCGGACTTTATAGAGATGATGGTTTGGCTATTATAAAAAGCAAATCCGCCCGTTTACTAGACAAAACTAGAAAAGAGCTACACAAAATTTTCGAGCAATTTGACCTTAAAATCACCGCCGAAGTAAATATGAACGTTGTAAATTTTTTAGATGTTACTTTCGACCTGATCAACGCAAAACACAAACCATACAGGAAACCCAATGACGATCACTTAAGAGTGAATGTCAGTAAAAATCGAACATATGAGACATTTCGCGGCCACGACTGAAAAATCGATTTTGCTCAAATTTTGCCCAGATATATACCTTATTATATCGGAAAATGCACCATATATTTTTTTAGGTCAAATACTTTTTTAACTTTGAGAAAATGCCGTTTTAACATGACCACCCTAAATCGCCATTTTTTCTGGGAAAATATGCGCTGATTTTACAGATAAATTTCACGACGACAACCGTTTCTAATCGATCTAAAACCCTAAAAATCTTGTTTTCAGTTATTCAAAGGACTGTGTACATGACTTACAGGAAATCTGAGTGACTTTTAGGAATAGAAATAATCGTAGTTTTGGAGCACACTATCTTACTTCATTTACGATACCCTCTTAACAAAATCGATTTTCACCATGCGATAAAGCTCCAAATCGATCATGCTTCTACTAGTTGGCTCTTTAATAAGCAAGCTTTCAATTGACGTGAATACTTCTTTTGGCAAATGAATACGCGATAAACGACAGCGCGTTGAAATCGTCCGTTTTTGACGTCTTGCAAGTCAAACGCTGTTAATTTACATACCGTCGAAGTAAACAATTTAATCAAGTATTTTAAGTATTTTACCTTTTGAGAAGAAGATATATTCTTGAATGGAGACTTTTTGCCTTGCTTAGTTTAAAATTGGTCCAAAAATCCCGAGATATTTGTAAAATATCATCATATACAGGTATTTTGAAATATAATATTGTTGTCAGTTGCATGACAACTTCAGATCATTGTTCAATATTGTCTACTTTTAATAGCGCAAACATACATATCGATGAGCTGTTTAGTGATTTTATATTTGTTACTAAATTTCCCAAAATTAGAACTTCAATTGACAATTGTTGTTTTGTTCCAGTTTGCATTGATCCATATAATGTACCATTTAGTATTTACATATCGACTATCGAGTATAAATGTTTACGAATACATAAGTTAATTATTAAGCAGCTGTTAATAGCGTGCGTGTGAAATGAACATTTATCCATACAAGGATTTGTTATTTTATTATATATTCTACCACCTCAAACTCAAATTATAGGCATATAGCAAATACTGTAGTTTAGAATAATGTGTGTTTACTTTGATGCACAGTTAAAATAATCAGTAAAATTACTTTATTTTGATACACTAATGTCTATTGATCTTATTATATTTCACAAGTACTAGTACCCAAAAATACAGCATTAAGTATTTTGGCCCAGTGCGACATCACAAATTATTATTGTCTCCCCATACGTCGCGTTTAAAGAAAATGAAAGCTTGTTGCTCGTTTAACGCCGGATTAACCACGTGTCAAATACGGCAAATGCCGTGGGCCTCGCGCTTTACTGTGCTACGCCCATTTTTACGAGAACACGGCCATTTTCTATTGGGATACACCCATTTTAGGTGCCTCGCCAATTTAGAGACCTCGCGCATTTAGGGCCCCTAGGTTTGGCAGTTCGCCCTAGCACGGCCCCGGGAAAATATGCAATACTCGTGTTCATATAATCTTTAGTTGCGTTGAGCTGTTATATTATGATCCTGTTTATACCCACCAACTGCGCCAGGCAGGCCATTATCTCGTTTATAATTGATGCAAATAAATTGAAATATTGAAAAAAATTATTTAACACTTTTGTGTGTCTTTAAATTCAATGGTTTTCATAAAAAGAAGAAAGGGGGAGGTTTGGGGGCCTCGCGCTAAAATTTGCCACGGGCCTCGCGCGACGTTAATCCGGCCCTGGTCACTTGTCGGTAGTTCTTGCGGTTTTAATGCCAATTGACAAAGATCAAAAGAGAGCACTGATGACTCCCCCCGTCGGAGAAATACTGGCGCAGCCCAAACCAGCTCAGTGAAATATGGGGCCCCAGGGCCAATTATACCCTTGGGGCCCCGGTGAACCACAATTACCCCCCTCCGTCGACAAACTTTTTATCGCCTTGCAAATTTGTATTTGCCTGTCTTCCTTGAGCTGGGGTCGCGGAGAAAATTGCTCCCTTTGCCGCCTCCCTGCATGGGCGGCCCTGGCGCCGCCCTTGTCTTATCATAACTGGCGCGGCTCGATGAATTAATTGCCGCTTTCAAACAGAGGTTTATTATTTTAAACCTCTAGAACCAGAGTACCTTTTGTCACTCTGAGGCCAGCGAAATAACCTCTTCCGCAACATGCACGTACGCGTCTACTATCGTCAAGAAACAATCAATACGTATAATCGTTGTGGTCTGTGGGATTTTAATTCAATAGTGTAAACCTTGCAGTTTTAGGGAAGCCTCACATATCGATTTTTTCCACAAGAAACGTCATATGTTCGTTTTGGGGGTGGGGGAGGGGGGTTTACAGCTGTGACGTTTCTCTGTAAATATCATGGAAAAGTTCGATAGTTTTTTCGAATACCTTAACATTTCGGAATCAACTTTGCAGAGTATAAAAAAGAAAACAACTTGAACTTGAAAGGAAACGACTATTCAAATATAAGGGCTGGTAAACTAAAAATAAAAACTCCTTATATGGATAAACATTATAAACGTTCATTTCACATGTACACGCACGCTAACAGCTGCTTAATAATTAACTTACGTATTTGTAAACATCAGTCGATAAATAAAATGGTACATTAATATGGACAAAATGGATCAAAACCTCTGAAAAAGCAGTTGTAGTTCCAATTCTTTTGGGGAATTTAGTAGCAAATATAATCCTTAAATAGCTCATCCTGTATATGTTAGCGCTAAAGTCAAACGGCCGGGTCGTAGATCACGTTGAATAATGATCTGAAGTTATCATGCAACCGGCAACAATGTCTCAAAATACTGGATGTTTGATGATTTTTTTACAAATATACTGGGATTTCTGGACCACTTTTAAACTTAGCAAAGCGAAAAGTCCCCATTCAAGAATATGTTTTTTCTCAAAAGGTAAAATACTTAGAATACTTGATTAAATTGTTTACTTCGACGGTGTATAAATTAACAGCGTTTGACTTGCAAGACGTCAAAAACGGAAGATTTCAACGCGCTGTCGTTTATCGCGTATTCATTTGCCAAAAGAAGTATTTACGTCAATTGAAAGCTTGTTTATTAAAGAGCCAACTAGTAGAAGCATGATCGATTTGGAGCTTTATCGCATGGTGAAAATCGATTTTGTTAAGAGGGTATCGTAAATGAAGTAAGATAGTGTGCTCCAAAACTACGATTATTTCTATTCCTAAAAGTAACTCAGATTTCCTGTAAGTCATGTACACAGTCCTTTGAATAACCGAAAACAAGATTTTTAGGGTTTTAGATCGATTAGAAACGGTTGTCGTCGTGAAATTTATCTGTAAAATCAGCGCATATTTTCCCAGAAAAAATGGCGATTTAGGGTGGTCGTGTTAAAACGGCATTTTCTCAAAGTTAAAAAAGCATTTGACCTAAAAAAATATATGGTGCATTTTCCGATATAATAAGGTATATCTGGGCAAAATTTGAGCAAAATCGATTTTTCAGTCGTGGCCGCTTTATGTTTGATTTTTGTGGACATCCTCTCTTAAACCATCCACCAAGCATTACAAGACAATTACCTACAGCTATCAACAAACGCATTGCACTTCTCTCATCGGACGAACAAACATTTAAGGAATCCACACCTACTTACCAGAACGCTCTTACACATAGTAACTTTGATCATGAATTTACGTACACTGAGAATGCACCGCAACGGACACGTAGGAATAGGCAACGCAACATAATTTGGTTGAACCCACCATTTAGTAGGAGTGTTAACACGAACATAGGACGGGAATTCTTAAGTTTAATTGACAAACACTTCCCGCAACAGCACAAACTACACAAAATTTTTAACAGAAACACTTTAAAAGTAAGCTACAGTTGCATGAACAACGTTAAGTCTATAATCACCAAACACAACGCACATATAATTAGGAACAGTCATTCACAGAATACGGAAACTGACAACTGTAACTGCGACAACAAAAACACTTGCCCACTACCGAAACAATGCATGACCAACAACATTATTTACAAAGCAACAGTCACAACGAACAACACGAACGACACTAAACACTACATTGGTATGACAGCGACTACATTTAAGGAACGTTACGCTAACCACACTTCATCTTTTCGTCATAAAAAAGACTCAAACAAAAGGGAACTTTCGAAACATATTTGGAAATTAAAAGAAAACAATCAGGATTATACCATCAAATGGTCAATTTTAAAACACGCTATTTCGTACACAGGGGGATCAAAACGCTGCAATTTATGTTTGGAAGAAAAATTTTGCATTTTGAAAGACATAAACAAAGACAATTTACTCAATAAAAGAAGCGAAATTTTCGGCAAATGTCATCACAAAAACCGGTTTCGAGTAAACAAGGTCGTTAACAAAACCTAATGACCCAAGCATGCATTGTTTCACCTAAGCATTGTTTCGCCTACACGCATTCTGCACATTCTTTCGATAGCATAAAAGCAACCTACAATTTCGAAATTATTCACCACCTGATGATTCCTATACGGATGAAACAGACTGTTGTGGTTTTTTGAGGTAAAACGAAAAACTATATTACGCTCTATCTATATGGTATTGAGCTATCTATATATATAGATATATATAGATATATAGATATATAGATATATATATAGATAGATAGATAGATATAGATAGATAGATAGATAGATAGATAGATATAGAGATATATAGATATATAATTATTTATGAAATAAAGTACAAAACAAACGTTACTCAGAGTTTCATGCCTGAGTTTACAGACGATCTTCGGACAACTAAAGTTCTGTTTGTAATGAACCTTGATTACTTTAATTTGAACTTATTTACATATTTACAACGCTCAAGGATACTTCGACATTTGACCATATAATCGTGTTCGTTCGTTCGACTTTTTTTGATTGATAACAACACTCGTGTTCGTCACATGATTTTCCCAACTAAATTGAACCAATAACAACAGCATGCAACCTAATATAATATTCCGCAAGTATATAATTAACCTAACTCTATAACACTCCCCTGGATTGATTACCAAAGTAATCAATTTGAGTTTGTTTTTGTTTGTTAACAACCTTAAAGAAGTTTACTTTTTACTAATTCCTTTCTTCTCGTTTTGCTAGCTCTTGCTGCTTCTCTGCGCGGTCGTGAGTGTTCATTTTTATTAAGTTCCTTTGTTTCTTGCTCGGGTTCCTTGTCTTCTCCTTCGTCTAGCTGCTTCTCCTTCCATTTCTTCCAATCTTTCGGTAAATTCAAGAGGAATAAGTTGCGCAATTGAACGTAGGAGAACATTTGGTTTGCCTTCACTACACGCTACTCTTACTCTTGCTGCTCGAACTACTCCATCTTGACCTGGTAAAAGATCTTCCACTCTGGCGAATTTCCAGAATTGTTGTTTTGTTTTTTCGTTCATAATAATCATGATATCACCCACGGAAATGGTTGCGATATTCTGTCGGTTTGCATTTACTCTTGACTTTTCACGTAAACTCAATAGGTATTCTCGACGGCAACGGTTTACAAAATGTTCTAGAATTCTTCTGTGGTGCTTCGCTCGGTTGGCTAAACTAAACTTCGCTCGGTTGGCTAAACTAAACAGCAGTTTTGTGTTTTGTGACTTCTGCGATTGCAATTGGATCCGTGCTCTCACAAGCCAAGTCATTTGGCCATTCTTCTTCAGGACGTTGCAGAAATTCAGGCCCTTTCCACCAGGCTTCGTTCGACTTCAGATCTGTTCCTGTAGTCCCTCAAGATGGCAAATCGGCCGGATTCTTTGACCCAGGACAAAATCGCCAGGCGTCTTTAGACGAAGACCTTCTAATCTCTTGCACTCGGTGTTGGACGAATTGTTTCCAGGGTTTATTGTTCTTTATCCAACAAAGAACTGCAGAGGAATCAACCCAATAGAATTTCTCTAGTTTACCTAAAGTAGGCATGAGAGAGGATGAAATGTTTTCAACGAGGCAAGCTAAAATTGTAGCCCCCAAAAATTCTAGGCGAGGTATTGTTTGATGGGAGCAACTCTGCTCTTTGAGGCGACTAGGTTTACATCTACATGTTCATCATCGTACTTCGTTCGTAAATACACAACAGCGGTGTAAGCTTTCTCACTTGCATCTGAAAATCCATGCAATTGATAATCTCTGATATTGGAACACCACTAAGTTGGGTTAATTCATTCACAAGTTCATCGTAAAATACACGCATCTCGCCGCGTAATTCTTCATCCCAATCTGTCTTATC
>CACRXK020003207.1:0-32684 GCA_902702795.2 Paramuricea clavata | reverse complement strand
TTATAACATCGTTTGACCCCCAAACACGTGATTCTTCGTAACATCCCTAATGTGTGCAGTTCTAAACTTTTTTAAAATAAACCCTGATCAGTTATATTTGTAATATTATAATGGTAATAAACGAAACATATTTTTTTGCAACTTTTATCTTTTTTTAAAAACACGGTAAAGTAAATCAAACTGAGTATTTATAGAGCTGTTTCATACCAACATTGAAAATTAATTTAAAGTTAGACGAGCGACATTCCGTGCAGTCGTGTTTCAGCGGGTATATTGTTACAGACCTGAAAAAACGTTATCGAGAACGTTCTTACCTTTGAGGACATTTAAAGCATTGTTCAGCTCGCACAAGTTGTTTTTCGTCACTCCAGGTTCCAGATAAACACGGGAACTCCGTGGCAAACTTGGTTCCACGTGGACAATAGTGACCTTTAGGACATTCCAAGCCAGTTAGATCGTACACTGGTATGTTAGTGTTATCACAATAGTATCCTTCTTCACAAATCAGACAAGATGTGCTGTAGTTGTTCGGTTGGTAGGTACCGTTGCCACAACGTTTTGGTTCTGGAAAGCCAGCCTGAAGTAACATAACAAATTGAGCTCGAGAATGGCTTTGTATTCAGTGGCATTATTGAATTTCATTTACATGACCATGTTAAATTTTCTTTAATTTATTAATTTAAGAAGAAATTTGTATTATGCTCCGAGAATTAAAATTCATATAACTCAAACTTGAAAAACTATTCTCTTAAAGCATTACCTGACAATAATGTCCTGGTGGGCAGTAATACTGCGCAGGGCGCGAAGAACGCTGACCAGTTGGACAATAATATTTCTCGGCGCACATTCCAGAGGGCGCACCCAAACCACTACGGTCACAATGCATGCCAGCTGTACATTCAATACATTCTGATTGATTCACGTGATTTTCACCAGGTAAATAAGTGCCGGGATCACATGGCGTAGGGTATTTACTTCCGATAGGACAAAAGTTCCCAGGCGGACAATCCTCCTGTGTTGCAGTTTTCGATTGAAGTGGACAGTAATAGCCTGCACCACACAGACCACCGGGCTCAGGCATTATCGGTTGTTCACAATACTTGCCCTCATCGCAAGGAGTCATACGAGAGGAATTAAGTGGACAGTAGAAACCTGGTTGGCATTCATACTCTGACGGCATAGATTCGTTGTTACCGCCAGGACAATACCACCCTGTATAAGAAAGCGACATATTTGTAATGTTTTGAGGGGGGAGTGAATGAATCAAGTACAAATTCCAAGAACTTGTAAAATAAATCGACTGATATGCTAACGCCAGCTAACCAGTTACAAACACTCATGTAACACGACCATCAGTTTTTGCAACTACTAGTTTGGATAACAAGAAACAATTCATTGATTTCTGGGCGGGACTTACAAGGTCATATGTGTGAGCTAAAATTTGTATGGGTGCAATGCTTATTAATTATTCACGAATTTAACAATGAAGTCTGTGTCTTCATTGCGTCCATGTAGGTTCATTTATACATGTTTGTCATGTTACTCATTTAATCGAATTGATAAATTTCAAATACATCTACAAAGACTAGATTGAGTGGAGGACTTTAGAACTAAAAAGGATGGCGCTTCGATTGACGAACGTCGATAATATTTTGGTATTGTGTATATAAAAAACTCCTCCCATCAGAATTATAGAACCCCAGTTGATACGAGTTTACCTGAAATTATGGTTAACCTGTAATAAATATGTTGCTGGCTTCGTTTTATATACGTTTTATATTTTTCGAAATAGATCAATAAGTTCCAGACAGATTTGTTGACCTAGCCTATCGATAGGACGTAGTTCTACATTCCACGGACGTAGTTCAACATTCCAAGCTAGTGGACCTACCTGGAGAACAAGGATCAGTTGGTGCCTCATTTCCCAAACCAGAACAATAATATCCTGGTGTACATTCTCGACAGGCGGAAATATTCTGTCCTCCCATTAGATCATTATAAGTCCCTGGCGGACATTTCTTGTAGGAAAAATATGGAGTGTTGGATGGACAGTAATGTCCCTTAGGACACACAAATGATATATAGTCTGTTGTGTTTGCTGGGCAATAATAACCACTGGGACAATCTTTACACTTATGTTGACCTTCTTCGTCATTGTACGTCCCTGGTGCACAGCCTAAAGCAAGATCGACAATAAAAATGCGATTAACAAACACTGTACGTGTGTAAATATAGGATATAACCCATAGGGTTATCACGACGCCACAAGTTCTGTGATTGGTGGATTATAACAATGAAACACAATAAAACTGAAGAATAAATTTTCCAAAGAACGAGTCATAATTCATAAATACTGATCACTTGTTTAGGAATCCAATGTTCGTTTTATAGCTTCGTGTAAACCTCCAATACTGGTCAAAAACATCAGCGACACTTTATTAAAACATCCTCTGTGGTTTTGATTGGTATTAGACCGGAAAAATCAACCTTGTACCCAGGGTCTTCACTCTTGGGAAGCGAAGAACCTGGTAGGAGCTGGTCACGTGATCTGCTAAAATCTAGCGTGCTTTTAAATTCCTATTATTTGTTGGAACAAACAACACTTGTACACATACAAAAGGTAACCTACTACATTCCCATCCCTCTCAAATTTACATAACAACGCTTTTTACAACTCGCTGCTACATTTTAGCAGCTCCTACCAGGAGTGAAGACCCTGGGTACGAGGTTGCGGAATAATTTACTCATCCCAACCCTCCTCCAAATAATGTTGGATGTGTCACAATTGCCCCTTAACCGTATTCTGGAAATGCAATCAACATTTAATGGTGGAGGTAAGGGGGAGGTTTTCTTAAATTTTCGATAATATTACGAAATTATTTGTCAAATAACTGGAAATGTCGCAGATGTTTTGTTCAGAATTGTAGGCCAATATATTAATGGGTTTTTGCAGATGCAAATTAAAAGTGCTCGTTTTCGCAGGAGCAGCTTTTAAAAATACAATTATAGGCCCTCTGCCAGAAAACAAACCTGCGTCCCTGCGATTCTGGTGCAGCGCTCTAACCAACTGAGGTACAGAGTCCAGTTGGCAAGCTCTAACCGCAATTTCATGTATATTAAAGTGATGCCACTTTGGGCGTTCCACACAGATATCAGGATTTGGGGCATTCAAGTGTAAGGTGTATCGGTAAAGATAAGGATTTTGGGCATATCAGGATTTCCAGCTACAATTAAAATCCTCCAACAGAAAGTTCTATCGAGTGAGATGCCAAAATCCCAATATATTAATAATATATTAATAATCCAATTTAAATATAATCCTAAACGCAATCCTAAACTCAATCCTTACCTCAATCCTAACCCGAATCCTAATACGTCAATGTACACGACTATCTACAATATAATAACATACCCTTGTACATGTCACTTCCTTTTGGACAAAAATGACCTCTTGGGCATATATCACCAACAGTCACATGAACAAAATGTGCTGGACAGTAAGTCAGATTAGTCATAACTGGATTAGGCACGGCCGCACCACGTGCGCAATAGTACCCTTGTTGGCATTCACCATCTGGTGCGGTCAAATTGGAACCACGACAAAACTTGCCAGGATCACACGGTTTACATTCTCTCTCCTCACTGAGTTGATAAGCAGTGCTGTATGTACCAGGTGGGCAGGCTCGCCAATCCCAGCCTGTTCCGTTGGGACAAAAGTATCCAGGCGGGCAGATTGTTTTCACAGTTAATATATCACCTTGAAAACGGAAGTGGCATTATGAAAAAAATCTTTTTCATTTCAACAGATCTAGACCCAATCAGTTAATATATCTATTAGTGCCTAATTTATGGCTACAATTTGTTCTCTCTGTGCAACGATTAGTTAAATACTACATTGGTAAAATGGGAGTTGGGTGAAAGCAAACATAAACATGCTTAGTACAGTTGATAAAATGAGTCTGGGATATAGCACACGTAATTTTAAAGGCTGATAGTTCCCCACTATTAAACTGCAAAATGACAGAACAAGGAAATATGTCGGAATGTGAAGAACTTTTTTGAAAACAAAGGATTTTTTTAAACCATTAAAACAGGCGACCGTTGTTGCCATGGAAATGAATAAAACTACTAAAAGAATAGTTGTTTACAACTATTACGGAAGTTGAAATATAAATTGTTATAAAAATATTTTCGTTTGAAACTTTTGGAGAAAAAGCGTCATACCGGCACCAAAACAGCAAAACGTCATGGACAGGAGCATGGCTACAATACATTCTCTGCGCAGTTCAGACTGCAAAATATTCAACCCAGGTGCAACAATTTACTTCCAAGTCTTTGTAAAACAACAAAAAGGTATAACTGTAATGAAATCAATCTGTGTATAGACAGAATTTTCTTATTCTTACATACCTGGTTTAACATTCTCTGGAAGGCAGTAAAACCCTTCTGGACAGACATGACAAATTGATGCTTTGGCATAATCAGTATACAATCCAGCTGAACAATATTTAAATACAGCACTTCCCATAGGACAATGAGTACCAATAGGGCATTCAATTGTTGTCTTGTTTGAGCTGCCACGTGGACAATAATAACCAGCTTCGCAATACCCAGTTGGCTTTGTAAGACCTTCTGTCTCACAATAACTACCTGAGGTGCACTGTGTGCAGTCACTGGATGCTTTGCCCATGGTGGCGTTTGAAAATGTCCCGGCAGGACAAGGTTTGGGATGATGTGTGCCCTGCTCACAATAGCGACCTTCGGGGCATGCTATTTGTTGAGAGTTAGAAGAGCCGTTTTTGCAGTAAAATCCAGCATCACAAGGGCCAGCCGTAGCTGTCATAGCGGTTCTGTTACAAAAATCACCGCCAGTGCAAATTTGACAATCACTCGGTATTTGTCCTGCCTCTGTGCTTCGGAATGTTCCAATTGGGCATTCTTTTGGTTGATCGGTTCCTACATATAGTAAGTAGTATGAATACATGTAATGACTATGACGATAATTATGATGAAATTGATGATAAAGATGATGACAATTAGTTTCATGCAAATTATGGTAGTGACTACGATGGTCCGCACTCACCTTCTGGACAATAATACCCAGGCGGACAAACATCAGCATCTTTTCCAAGGTTAGGTGTAGTACTATTTGAACCACGTCTACAAAAATATCCAGCTGAACATAATTTATATGGGAAAGTAAGTCCTGTACGATCGCAAGCATATCCACCAGTGCATGGTATACAGTCGGTAGCGTCACGCCGCTTGGTCAAATTGTTGAATTTACCAAGAGGGCAAGGAAACTGTGTAGCAGATTCCGTCTGCATAGGACAGTAGTAGCCAGCTGGGCATTCGTAACTTGTATAGTTTGTAACAGGTATATCTTTGCAGAAATACCCAGGCTCGCATGGTTTGCAATCAGGCATAGCAAATTCGTTTTGGTAAAAACCAGCAGGACATTGTTGCGGTTGGTCACGACCAGAGCACTTGTGTCCCTTTGGACATGGCTTCCAGTCTTTTTTGGTTGCACGACCATCACAGTAGTATCCGGGATCGCAATGATCTGAGGGATTGGGTAAACCGGAGCCACCGCAATACCATCCGTCAATGCAATCTTGGCAGTCTGTAATATTCCTGCAGAAACAAGTAAAATTGTTAAAACTACAAGATATGTACATGTACGATATTTTAAAAATGTTATATATAGTATTAGTTACTTAATAAAATAACTCGTGGTTCTTGGTTGGATCTCTTCAAAAATCATATTATTGGGGAAACATTTGCGATGTAGCCTTGAATGTAATCCAATCTGCCGGCAACCTTGTTGTGGCAACAAATTTTGTTTCCCAAATGTGATCTTTATTAAGGATAACACTTTGACTTGACCATTTTCTGGAAACATGCATGGTTAGATATCATGATTTTCCCAACATAATCTTCCCTGTAGTTTGCTCAGGGATCAACAGTATCCTTTTGTTACTCAGTTTATGTTAACAAAAGCATATTATTCTACCTGTTTCCAGTTGTATTGAGAAAAGTGCCAGTAGGACATCGTTCTGGCGCTTTACTTCCTCGAGTACAATAACTTCCCTTTGGGCAAATATTCCCAGTGGTGGTATCATTTGGTTGTGGACGTGTGGCAAACGAGGTACAGTACCATCCAGCTTCGCATTCATGGGTAGGTTTTGATAGTTCATCAGTCATGCAATAATAACCTGGGTCGCAAGGTCTCGGGGATGATGAACCATTTGGACAATAATACCCAGGTAGACAACGCTCTAATAAAATAAGACGACGATTATTCTTTGCATACAAAAACTGCTGTTTGATATACTGTAAGATTGGAAAGACGTCTATAGTACACAGTAGAAAAATACTGGCTTTTTGCAGTACATCCCAAACGTGGGCATTTTTGTGGTGTGGGTCAGAACTACTTAATAAAAATAATGATATTTTCCAGATAGTGTAGTGGTGTGGGTCAGAACTACTTAATAAAAATAATGATATTTTCCAGACTGTAGTTTTGACAGAACATTATAAACATCACAACAATGGGTAAGTGGATGGCAGTTCACATTTCGAACACTGAATCATCGCTGCATGGGTGGAAGTATTGTTTTGGCAAAATGTTATGGAATGGGGAAGAGATCAGGCATACAGTGATGGACAAATCGCAATTCAGTGCACAAGTATAACAGTGTTCCCTCTGACAAGAAAGGAACTCCGCAGTGTTATAAATCATACATCAATTCCATTTACCAAGGTGCGATGATAATTCACTTAGGTGCCATGACTTGGCATGAAACATGATTGGATTGATTGCACTATAGTGGATTGTTTGTATATGCAATTGTGTTTCTTGTTCTAACTTGTAGTTTGAATATATACTTTTCAGATAACGGCTGCTCTTTATGCACTTGGCGCGGCAATAACCATTGGCGGTACCAGTCAGGTACGACTAAAAATCTTGGATTATTGGACCCCTGCATTTACCTCCAGGAGGCTGGAAAACTGTGGCCCCACCACTGCAGTACCATCCTGCTGAGCATTTGTCGGTTGGATACTCGTTACCAGTTCCTTCACAATACATTCCAGGTGTACAGTTGATACATGCTGATCGGTTAGTTTGAGCTGTTTTTGGATTGAAGGTGCCGGGTGGACATGGAAATTGCTTTGACTGAGTCGTATTGAGTAAGCAATAGTGACCTAAAGCAACATAGTAAGATGTGAGGTTATACATGTGTGCATCATTAATTATTACCCTCTATTATTGTTACACATGTCAACACAATGTTAAATGTTCAATGCTAGTAGCTAGTAATACGTTATGACAACGCCCCTGGCAACCCGCTTGCACCCAGTGGCGTTAACGCTCATTAGGCAGGGTTAGTTCAATCGCCCATAGTTCTATCGCCCTTAAATTAGAAAACGTAAAAAATTGCAGGTTAAGAATCCATGGGAAAATGCAAAATTAATAATGCTAATTAACAAAGCTTCCATCGACAACGGTAGCGGATTCTTTTATCCCACCTCAAATAAAACAAAAGTTATTCTTGTTAGTTGTTGCATGAGTTGGAGACTGTTATTGTTATAGACACGGAATTTCCCAGAACATTCTATATAAATATTCAATAGAAATATAATATCTCAGTCAAACAATGACAACAGTCAACAGGGCCCCCCACACCTAAGGGCCCCCTCTTCCTTCATTACGCCACTGCTTGCACCCGCCCATATCTTTAAAAATCCATTATTACATACCCACGGGACATTCGTTGCTGACATAAGATGAAGCATTATTTTGACAATAATAACCAGCTGGGCATGATTTACAATATGTCTTGCCAGGCTGGTCTTGATATGATCCATCAGGACATCCAACTGGTGTGACAGAACCATGTGGACAGTAATATCCTACTGGACAAATACCACCAAAACCTAAAAAAATGCGATATATTTTACAGCATGGTTCACCTGTAAGGAAATAACGCTTTTTGTAGAACTAGGGTATCCCACGCTCTAATGTGCCTATATGCCATATAATTGAATAATTTCAGAACTGATATATTTTCAGATAAAGAAACTACTGCTAAATATTTCTTAATTTGAAGGATGAGTTCTTGAAATAAAAAGGTTTAACTTTAATATCATGCTAACAAGACGAATTTCAATGTACTTCAATATGAGGTATAAAACGCTAAACATGCAGAGCTCAAAAGAGAATGAGAAACGGAAACCAATAAATAAAATTTTGCAAAATGTCCTATATTTAGTTTGGACACTGCATTATTTCACTATGCATGTATGCGCAATGGCGAAAGGTGTATGTGATAATAATTTCATTTCGGTATGTATTGAAAAGGATTGTCCTAGTACAGTGCCATTTCAAACTTAATTAAAATCTGGTGTATATATATGTTTATGCTTTTTACTGCGGTAGAATTAATTCCTATATAGTTGATCTTTGCCAGCTGGTCTTTTTGAAAAGTTCCGGATACTAAAGTCTTGATCCACACGGCAATTACAATATAATTTATTAGTAATACGTTGGAATAGGAAACACTCATTCTTTTCTAGGAAATCAGGTTTCTACATGACTAGCTTTGAAGCAAGTGACGACTTACCAGTATGATATCCGTAAATGCTACAATTATTGGAAAAGTTAGTTGCATTCCCGCTGTGTATGGGATCAGGTCTATCAACACCAGATTCACAATAATAACCACCATGACAATGGGCCGTTGGTTTAGTGGCGTTGAGCTTATCACAGTAAAAACCACCATCACAGGGTTCGCATTCAGACTCCACGCTTAGACCAGTAGAATTGCTATATGATCCCTTAGGACATGATTTCCAGTCAAGACCAGTTCCTAGAAAAGAACAAGACGAGAATATAATATCTATTAGTATGGTTTGAAGGGTTTCCAAGGCTCGAGTCGGCAAGACGAGACATTGCTATATGGAAGCTATGAAGAGTACAAATGCTTGTTTTCCAAATTGCAAGAAAAGATTGCTATCCTTTTCAATAGTAAGAACAATAAAGATTGACTCTTATGTGGTTGATTGTCTCATAATAACCTATATTGCAAACAGGTTTTTTTTCATATATAATTCGTAGGATCCAAATGTGGTATTGAACTAAAAAAGAATTACGGTACAAGCTGGCGTAGTCACTATGACTATGATGCATGTAGTACATGCATCCCACATTTTGATTTTTGAAACTTACCTGGAGGACAGTAATAACCTCTCGGACAAGCATGATAGCCTGACTGTGGATCACCAGCGGTGACATTGTTAGGAATACAGTAATATCTTTCTGGACATTCCTGGCAAATGGATGATCGTGATGTGTTTGTGAACGAGCCTGAACGACAATCTCTAGGTGTCTTGCTGCCTAAAATCACAGAAACATTTTTTTCCGTAATTAAGGTTGTATATCAATGACAGTATACAAGAAAGTCCAAACTTCCACGTATGATACTTGCAAAGCATCATACATATACATACAACCTGATTCACCTAACGAAGGAAACTTGTTTTACTAACATGGCTACTTACTCTATAGCTGTCTTTATTATACTGGGTAATCTCCAGCATATATATATATATATATATATATATATATATATATATATATATATATATATATATATATATATATATATATATATATATATATATATATATATATATATATATATATATATATATATATATATTCACTGGCCTTTGGAACTTTGGAGACTCTTCACTGGCCTTTGGAACACACATTTTTTACAACAAAAAGGTAACACACTAAAATTATAAATCTATATACAGACCAAAAATTGAAAAATATCCGAGAGTAATAATACCTTCAGGACAATGAAATCCAATTGGACAATCAACTTGTTCCATTGTCTTTGACCCAATCGGACAATAGTATCCGGCCTTACATTTTCCTGTCGGCGAGCTTTTACCTTCAGAGTCACAGAAGTAGCCAGGAGTGCAATTTGTACACTGAGATTCCAACCACAGTTCGGTTTTATTGGAGAACGTTCCCCTTGGGCAAAGTTTCGGTAAATGACTACCTGTGGGGCAATAACTGCCTGATGGGCATTGTATCTGTTGGGGAGATGTCGAAAACTTGGGACAGTAAAATCCTTCTTGGCATAACGCTGTTTCGTTTGTCCAGCCTGGATACTTGCAAAAATACCCTTCTGTGCAAGGTGTGCAGGATGACGAGTTCTTCAAACCTAAAACAATTTTACACATTCAAATTATCTTTATGGGGTTATTTGTATCATATTTGGAATACAAATAGTAAATTTGATCTAATCTTGGTACTAGAAAAATAATTTATCTCAAATCATAGTCATAGACCAAATTATACGTGAAATTAATTCTTGGATGAATTTGGTTTTATTTTATAACCGAAAATTCAAAAAGAGACTTTAAAAGCGTGCTATCCTCATTTCTGGACTGAAATCATGCAATGAATGTCAAACTTATATTGGACAGTGCAACTTTCTACTGTATTTCTTGGTGTAGAAAATGAAGACAGTTAAACATAGTAAGGCAATAGAAATCCGGCATGTCGTGTCCTTGCAAAATTGGGAATAAAGTGTCAAGCAGATTGGGCTAAGGGTATTTCCAGTATTTAATTCGAAATAAGATTTGGTGAAAAACTACAAAAAATATACGATTAAAATACAGCTACATATGATGAAACAGACAATAAACAGCAAATACACTCATGACTGTAGACTAACATTTTTGCTCCATACCTCACCAAATACTTTTGCCTTACCTGAGTTATTACTAAATGTGCCTGCTGGGCAAGATTCCGATTCGTCAGTGCCTTCTTCACAATAGTACCCACGGGGACATATATTGGCGTCTTCACCTTGGGAAGGGGTTGATGTTTTAGCACCTAAACGACATGTAGAAAATATTGTAAAGCAGGTCGTTTCTTTGCCAGAAGTCAAATTTGACGGAAAAACATCAAGGAGAACGCTGAAATGCGAGATCTACAAAACAGTTAGACCGGTGCTGCTGCAAGAGTAGAATACATTGTGGTGAGATTGAAGCTGGCAAGGCTGGGTTGGTGTGGACACGTTACAAGACTACATCATAAAAGATATGGAGTGTAAAAGTAGATCGCAGTATGAAGAACTGACAATGGGCATTAAAGAACTAAAAGATAAAAGACAAGGACAAGAATTCGAATAAGCAACCCGGATCATCTGGGATTAGAAGTGGTTTAAAGGCAATGGACCTTTCACCTTTTGACTAAAATTTAGATCTCAACAAGTCTAGACAAAAATTTTATCACAGCTTGAAAGAGCATCACAAAATTAGTAATATTCCAAAGTTTCATTGCGAAATGTTGTAAAATGCGGATAATATAGCCTTGCGAAGTTTGCCATTTTCAGTCATTTTGTATTACAAACGGGAAATACATACCCTTTTTCTGAAGGAGGTATGTATTTCCCGCGCGTAATACAAAATGACTGAAAATGGCAAACTTCGCAAGGCTATATTATCCGCACTTTACAACATTTCGCAATGAAACTTTGGAATATTACTAATTTTGTGATGCTCTTTCAAGCTGTGATAAAATTTTTGTCTAGACTTGTTGAGATCAAAATTTTAGTCAAAAGGTGAAAGGTCCATTGCAATTTTTGCTGCGATTTTAGGTGCTATTTTCGTCTTCTGATGTATGTGAATGAATGGATGAGTTAGGAATGTTTAGATGAGGGTACATATACTCCTAGCATTACACATAGATGTAACTTATTTACATCCATCAGAAGAAAAAAGTCGCGCTAGAAATCGCAGCAAAAATGGGCAATTCCAGCTACAGACTAAATTTTGATCTAGGCAAGAAGAACAAAATCCATCACTACAGCTAGAACGAGCATGTTAAAATTAGTAAAATTGCAAAGTATGGTCGCGAAATGTTGTAAAATGCGGAAAATAGCCCTGCGAAATTTTGTATTTTGCATGGTGCAAATTCCCGCGCGTACTACAAAATTTGCAAATTTCGTACGGTTATTTTTTCCTCATTTTACAACATTTCGCAACCAAACTTTGCAATTTTACTAATTTTAACAAGCTCTTTCTAGCTGTGGTGATGGATGTTTTTCTTCTTGCCGAGATCAAAATTTAGTCTATAGCTGGAATCATCCAAGTGTAAACGGAAGATTCTAAAACCTGAAGAAAAAGAAGATGTTGTTCTAAAAAGTCCATTCACCTTGTTTACAATAGTACCCAGCAGCACACAGTGTGTTAGGATATGTCAATCCAGGCTGACCGCAATAATATTTCCCAAGACATTGTGTACACTCTGTCTGCGATGCACGACCAGTCAAATTATTGAATGTTCCAATCTCACATGGATACTCTTCAGCAAACTTTGTTCCGGGTGGACAATAATACCCCTGCGGACATATGTTCGGATTGTAATTCACCACTGGACCATAGGTGGCATTGCAGTAAAACTTCTTTGGACACTGTTTACACGAGGATTCTTGTGGATGATTTTGATACATGCCAGAAGGACAAGGCCGAGGCTTACTGTCACCTTCCAAACAATAGTGCCCAACAGGACATGAATGATTAACAGGCGTGCCACTAGCTTGACCACCAGGACAGTAATACCCTGATGAACAATTACCAGTCGGAATTTCCAACCCTGTTCCGTTACAGAACTTTCCAAGCTGACATGATTTGCAAAATCGTTTGTCGATTGCACCGGGGGAATCTAGGTAGTAACCGGGTTCGCATGGCACTGCGAATGCTGAACCAGTAGGGCAATAGTATCCAAGAGGACATCGTCCTCCTGTTACTCCATCGTTCGGAGTCGATACATGGGCACCCAAAGTGCAATAATACCCAGCCGTACAGTTTCCAGTAGGAAGCGATAGACCAACTGTTTCGCAGAATGAGCCACCAGAGCAAGGTTCCATTTTATCAGATCCACTCGGGCAATAGTACCCGGGTTGACATTGTCCGCCATGTGCCGTGGTCATATTCCTGGTAGCACTTCCATTGCAGTACCATCCAGCACTACATGGTCCAGTGGGCCAAGACAAACCATTTCCTTCGCAGTACATTCCTGGGGTACACGGCGTACACGACGACTCTGAACGTTGCTCTAAAATATTGAAAACGACAAAAAATTCATCAGAACTTCAATCGAATATTTATAGAGGATATTTCACACATGTAGTCTCAGCCAATCAAACTATGTCACTGTCTATTTATGTTCTTTCCTGTATTTCTTAAACACTTTCAGAATATTCGATTGAACTTCTGATGAATTTTTATATACAGTATCCGTTTAAACAACTTTGGATCATGATTGACGAAATTCCTCGAAAAATAATTTTACAATCTACAGGGTGTATCAAAAAAAGCGCAATCCTCGACTGAAATGTAAATTGCTAAACAAATAATAGACGAAAACCTTAAAGTTTACATTCATTTTAAAGCGTAGCCATTCAGCTTTCTAGCAGTGGGTTGTTTCTTAAATTTGACTCATTGGCTCGCGGGTAATAATACTTTACGTTATTGCGATTGGAGATTAAAAAAATTGAGATGGAATAACAAATCGTTCTCATGAAAATAACTGATTTTTTCATTAAAATAAAAAAAATGTTGCATTTTAATAAATGGACTGTAACAATAAGTATAATTACGGCTTTTCTTCTACTATTTTTAACACAGTTTGAAACTTCAAATGCGATATAATTTTGGCTTGGACCATCTATAAGCTGACTGACATCAGCTTGCTATAATTTATGTTTACATTACATCGCAGTTCGATGACACTCTGGCTCAGACACCAGAATGTTTTGATTCTATGATTTTTAGCATTCGTTTAGGATTTTCAAACAACCTGGTCTCTTTTAAAATACTTTTAATTTGTTCTTACGTGGTTTTCAGATGTAGTGACGACAACATTAAAGTTTAAAGAAGAAAATTCTATCATTTAAACCGACTAAACAATAACATAGTAAACTTGCATAATTAAACAGCAACTAAAAATGATAGGTTTTACTAAATCTTTTCCTGTGCAATTATTACTAGCATTGGAGACAGGATAATAGTTTGTTTGAAAGAGAAAAGAACAGGCTTTGAAGTAAGCCTAAAAGCGTTTAACTAGAAATAGTATTTCGAAAGTTATTAAGCTTTGAATGAATGCGTTTATTTTGATGCCTGTATACCGTGCAACCTTGGGGGTGTTCAAAAACTGTATTTGCGCTAACCCTGCGTTAACTTAAAATTTAACCAGCCTATTTGGTATGTGTATTCCTGCGTGTCTCTTTTTTTCCGAAACGTTAGAAAATAAAACTTTTGTTGGTCCAGACAAGAATTCTAGAAAAATATCCCCATGTTCATAAACGTTGGGAAGATGGCTTTAATAATTTTGTTAACCTAGGATTGAGCTAACCGACTTTTGAACAACCGGCCTCAGGGGTCAGTTGTCCGAAAGCCGGTTAGCTTAATCCTGGGTTAACGAACAGGCCTTATCGGTCGGTGACGGACATTGTCCGACCCATTCGTGAAATTGTCCGACGTAGAGAGGAAGCCACTGGACATTCTGTCCAACCTAAGTGAAACTGAGCTAGGTTTATTGTTTGTCCGACCCGAGTGTATTGGTGTCCGACCGAACTGTAGCTTTGTCCGACGTAAATCAAAATGTAACCTAGTCCAGGACTAGAGGCTCGTATGTTAAATGGAAAATGAGAGGACTATGTTGTTTTAACGTAGCTAATCAAGCGCGGGACGGCGAGCGAAATGGTGAAGTGGAAAACGGGCTTAAGTTGTTGAACTCTTACTGCTGTTCTGACAAGCAAGTTAATTTTGGCTTGGAAATAAATATGAATGACACAAATTATTTAATATCTTCACAACGTTTACCATTCAGAATTAATACATTGTGCTGATATTCATTTGTGTCATTCAGACTTATTTCCGAGTCAAAACTGAACTGAAGGTCATCGGACATATGTCAGACGGCACAGTAAAAGATATTTTAAGGCCTGAACGAAACATTTCAAAGCAATGCATCCAACAACTATCTCATAAACTTGGCGATATTTCTCCATGATTCAAATTTCCTGGATCACTACAAACGAACATGCAGAAATACAAACGAACATGCAGAAATACACAAAGGTTAAATTTTAAACCGAAGGTTAACGATAATGCAGGTTTGAACATGCAACCGGCCTTAGAGGTAGCGTTTCAGGTATTTCTTTTCTGACCCATAATGATTTACTAACCTGTCAAAGCGTTATATGTGCCCTCTTTACAAGGATACTGACGGGCATATCTGGTGTTATTCAGACAATAATGTCCACTTGGACATGTGTTGTTGGTAAAGGACACAGTCCCGGACGGGCAGTAATATCCATCAGGACAGTTCTTACAGTTTCGTTGCCCTTTTTCATCATTGTATGTTCCAGGATCACACGCAAAAGGTCGCCGAGTCTCACCAGGGCAGTAATGACCTTCGGGACAGATGTCTCCAATACCAATATACTGGCCGAGGAAGTCGAGAAGCGGACACGTATAGTTGGTAGAATTGTAAGAACCGATGTAAGGTTGAGAGACAGCGACACCTGCAACAAAATGTTTTCAACTATATAGTAAGTCATATAAACACCAAATCTTCTTTCTTCGTAATGGAAATGGTTCGTTCAAAACTTAAATGCCAATTTTGTTAAAATGAACAACTGAGTTGGAGACGTTACAGTATGTAAGTCTCTTTTGCTGTTCTGAGGGCATATTTTCTTTTCTGTGTAATGAATGTAAAGCTGGTGAACTGTTAAGTACCTGCTATATGTTCTTTGAATAACTATTTGCATATTTAAAGTGTTTATGAAGCAAAATAGTACCACAATTTTCTATTGCTGTGTTGGAAAATATCCACAGCCAGTGACGTCATGGGGAATATGACACGAGATATTTCATGAAAACTTCATATCATTCGTATAATACATTTTATCTTCACTCAGTTGGATGTGCATTACGTACAGCTCTGAATTAGTTTATTACAGCGAAGTTTGGGTTGAATTGCTTGAACTTAAAAAAAAAACGCAAAGAAATCCAGCTCTAGAATACATAAAAGGTTTACCTGAGGTACAATAGTATCCTGGGGCACAAGGACCAGAGGGCGCTGTTAAGTTGCTTCCATCACAATAAAATCCAGGTGTACAGTCAGTACACTGCGTCTGCGAGAACAGTCGAGTTCGGTTGCTGAAAGTTCCTAAAATAAATTAAAGGATTGCATTGCATTTCAATTTGAGTCCAAACATAAGAACATATATAAACAAATTTAAAGGCCAAGGAGTAATTATATAGAAAACATTTCAGTAAGTTCAAACTTGTGGTATCCACTCTTATACACACTACAGCGGATGATGTAGTTAGTATCTTATCCAACTGAACTAAATTTGTATTGCTCTATCAGATTTACATGTAATATTTTCACTCTAAAATACCATTAGGTTCAGTTCTGTGTTAAAATACAACAGGGCATCAGAATTTCAGGAGAAAACGATGTTTGAAATTGAAAGAAATAGACACCATTTTACCACATGTGACTCAGATGACTTTTTAACCCATTCAATTAATTGCTACTAACGGCTGACCTGGTTCATACAACTACCTACTGCACGAATCGGTCACAGTTGTGAAAACTGGTAAAAATTATTCCATCAAAACCCTAAGTTATGTAAAAGTTTCCAAAGACCCATACCTGCTTTACAAGGACGTAGGTCTGAACCAGTTCCTTCTGGACAATAAAATCCAGCTGAACAGATTTCATAACCTTTCGAATCATTCTTCACGGCACCACTCCAAGTTAATGGCAAGCAGAAATATCCGGGCGGACAAACCTCACATTTGCTAGTTGACGTCGAATTAGTAAATTGCCCAGCAGGACAAGGTTTAGGCCGTGGGCTTCCTTGCGGGCAATGGAACCCTTTTGGACAATCGTAAGGGGTAGAGATAGTAGAGTTGGTTGGGCAGTAAGAGCCGTTAGCACATGGGCCAGTGTAGTTCGCAAGACCAGGGGTTGCACAGAAAAATCCTAGAAAGAAATTAAGTACAAAATTACATTATATATATAGACAGGAATAAAAATGTTAACTAAATGATCAGCAGAATTTAATTCATACGAATCAATTGTGTGTGGTAAAGGGTATTTTCCTGAGCCGTGAATTGCCAATATTTGTTTCCATGACATGATGCATTTTTGTGTCGTGAAACGCGATTTACCTCTGTAAATGTGATCCATGATTGCCAGTAATTTTTCCATGAAAAATATTTTTAATTTAAAAAAATTTAGAATTAAAAAATTTTAGAATTAAAATTTCTTTTAATCGTGTTGAACAAAGATTGGGCGATCGCGAGCAGTGAGAACGCCATGCACGCAGTTGGATATAACCTCTTAATTGGATATAACCTTTTTACTGCATGACTGTGTTGTTTCGAGTTTTACTAGACATATCGAACTTTTAAATATGTTTCAGCTAATTTCTTGATGAAATTAGTTTCGAAAGCGTAAAAATAGGGTAAAGCTCATATAGAAAGCTTACACAGTTAAAAATGTGTTTTTCTACTTGTCTTTTTACACGTGCGAAACGTGAAATGACTGATTTATCTCAGGCGAAACGTGATCCGTACCCCTCTTCCTTTACCCCTCTTAATATTAAGCATGTTTTAAACATTTTTCATCAGTTACACAATTTAAGGTGTCGAATAAAATATCTGCGTTGCCGCGTTGAATAAACATACCTTCTGTGCAAGGCAGACAATCATTAATATTATCCTGACGTTTATTAGGTTCATATGTGCCAGTTGGACACAACTCTGGTTTTTCACTTCCACCTGGACAGTACTTTCCTTCAGGACAAGACTCCTGTTGCTTAGTAACAGAGCCTGGTGGACAGTAGTAACCTGGTGCACACAGACCGCTGGTAGTATTCGCTCCAGCTTCAGAACAATAATAACCCGCTGGACATGTCTCGCATTCATTCTCCTTCTTTAAACCTAAAAATGGCCGAAGCAAACAAAATAACTCGGGTAAATCCAACGTTTGACTCAACCAATATATATGAAATATTGAGATTCTTGGAGTGAATTTTATTTTTAACCCTTTTACCCTTTTTCTCGGGAATTGGAAAAAGGTTTATTGGAGAATTTATATTTGAGGACGCATACTGTATAGTGTATATACTAGTAAGTACAGTCATTGACCTCGCTATTTCAGTGTGGTTGCATGGCAAGCAATAACCTCATTATGAATAATTTAAAGCCAATTTAACGCAGAAAACGTCTGCACACATAGTGGTAGCATCCAGATCATCTTGAACTGTTATACGTAGTAGAATCGAATACTTTAAATAGAAATGCAGTTTCAAATTTTAACTGCCAAATATGTCACAGACTTGTGCTTCCACTGAAGGTGTATGCCAACATTACTGTCTGAAACGAGAAACTCTTGCTATCTGCATGCGTACGAGCATTTTGCTGCATGGTACATACCATATAGCTAGCAAAATTTCCAAACCCAAGGTATTCATATTTCTAAACCATATTCTCAGGTTCTGGATACTAAATGAACACTTCTAGATTACTGTCCTGTACGTCTTATATACTTTATTTTTAAGACTGTAAGTACACCTTGAGTCATAAGTTATTACCAGCTCAAGTACGTACGCTGCAATAAATTGGATAGACTTCAATGATCTGGTTTCTGCAATTCACCATGCAGTGTGGTACAACTGAAAATGTTGAATTATCACACCCTGCTTTCAACCACGGAAGTGGATTTCTACTTTGTTATCCGTTCCAGGCCTGAAGTGACGACCTTTCTCACAAACAACAGACACAACATCACAAATGCTGAGAATTGACAAGCATAACATATCTATTTGTCTCCCCAAACATACCTGTTCTATTATTTAGAGTCCCTTTTGGACAGTTGGATGGTTCGCCGGTGCCGTTGAGGCAGTAATGACCTTCAGGGCATATGTTAGCATCTGTTCCTTGATTTGGGGTACCGGATTCTGCACTTTGACGGCAATAATAGCCTTCTTCGCATGTTTTGTTGGGTTTAACCATTCCTGTAGGTAAACAGTTTCATGATATTAATTTAATGTATTAAGTTTTCATCTCAAACTCATTAATAATTCATGAGTACTTTAGTCACTCATATTGCTTTATTTTGCTCACATGATAATACTGGATACCTGATGAAGTATATTGATCCAGTCATAGGAATAGATCAAAATTAATTCAGTCCTCGCATTTTCATCGATTTGGACTTAATCAAATTGCGCGAAATTCAAATTGCGCGGACTTATAAAGTATAGGCCGTCCAACCATTATTGATTTGTGGGGTGAATTATGTATATCATGACGACAATGTCGTCGACCATGCTCTTTGTTTCCAAATAGCAGACAATTTAACTTTATTCACTAATGTGTATTATTCTTCATTCATAAATAATATATTTCACTCTCTTACCCCACTCTGGGCAAAAATAGCCAGGCGAGCAAGCGACACAATCTTCTTCTTTGGTCCTGCGAAAATGGCTGTTATATGTACCAGGTTTACAAGGATTTTTGTACGGGGATTCCGTTCCATTTGGACAGTAATATCCTCTAGGACATGAGAAACTGTCGTAAGATGACTGGTTTTCAGGACAGTAGTAACCTTCCAAACATTCTTTGCATTTTGAAAGGCCAGTTTCAGGAGCATAGCTTCCGGATGCACATGGTTTGGGCCATGGAGAACCTACAAAATAAACGCACCATTTGTAATCCTCGCACAATACAGCAGTCAATTGCGCTCAATACAGGGTCGTTTTAGATGCCAATTCGACTGTTTCCTTAATTTATTTTCTTACTCCAGCTATAATTAAGTAAATAGGGTATTGGCATTTAATAAGCAAGTGTTGTAAGGATTCATTTGTATTGCAAGGATTCATTTGAATTGTGTGCTTATGTTGCAAGAATTCATTTGAATTAGCCAAAGGGAATTAAAAGTCGGATGGACGAAAATCGAAGTAGTACAGCATATTTGTACAATTCACCGTTTTTGCCTATTTCAGCCAAAATACGATAAATTAAACAACGTACGTTGTTAATCATCTTGCCGGCAATTATATATAGTGGTGCGCTAAAATTAAACACCAATTTCTTTTGAAATCTTACAAATCTTTTTAATACAAATCTTCTAGCTTCTCTATTGTATGAATGTACGTAGGGTCAGTCAATTCTTTTAAAATAGCTTACGGGATTAATGGGGAAAGCTATTTCACAGCTCTCTAATTGGCAGCAACTTGGGATAAAAGTCACACATGTACAGTAGTATCCTAGACTTAGTTACTACCATAATTTAAAGACAAAAATTAAACATTCATTTAACCATTGTGAATCTCTCATGAAATTATGAATACCAGGTTTCAAGCTGATTTCACGTACCTTCTGGACAATACGTCCCAAGAGGACAAATTCCACCATAGCCAGTCTCTTTTCCATCGTAGTGAGGGCATGACTTATTATACGTTTCCAAGCTAGTCACATTTCTTCCAACTGGTTGTGGTCTGTCCACACCGTACGCACACCAATGACCAGGGGAACATTTTGTCGTTACATTCATCATGTGTTCCTGTCCACAATACATACCAGCCTTGCAAGGCTTGCATTGCGCTACTTCGTAGTAGCCCTTCTCAGGTCCATATGTTCCACGAGGACAAGATTTGAGATCCTTGCCAGTACCAGCCGGGCAATAATAGCCTAAAAAATAAGTTATGTACATCTAAATCATATATGCTTGGTGAGTAAAAACCCTGCCATGGACACTATAGTCTATTTAATACACTTTCAATTGTAAATTGTTTCAATAAAATTGGTATAAATATTGATAAGAACTCTTATTAAAATTGTAGCTGAGACTCTAATTGAAGCATTAAAATGTGCATGTCAAAGTATTCAGCAGTGTTCAACCATTATTTGTGTTTCACTTATAGCCACACTAATTTCTCTACGGAAACTGAGTGTTCTTTAATTGGGAAGCTTTTTGAATATTCAAATGACGATGACTGAACAGTTAAGTACTTTGATATGGCTGCATAATTAGTCTAATTTATTCAGTCTCAGCTACATGTTATATTTAACTGCAATTTATCCCGACGCAGAACGCGTTATTTGAGTGCACATTGAAAACTCTGAATTGGCTTATACAAATGATACCATCCTGCCATATACAATAATACATTGTTGCCCTTGCTCTCACCTTCAGGACATATGACGGTAGTACCAGCAATCACACAATAAAAACCAGCAGGACAGGGTTCACATTGAACAGCACCTGTATAGTTCACATAACTATTGTTACGACACGGGATTGGCTCAGGATCTCCTCCAGGACAGTAATGTCCCACCCGACATTGGAAACCTGGTGGTTTAACATACTTGGAACCACTTGGACAGTAATAACTGAAAATACAAAGTACATTTTAGATATTGATTATCCCTTCAGGCCTGCCGAAAGTGAGCAGAGGGGGCATTCTTCCCCAACATCGTTACAAGGCCCTTACCTCTTGTGGAGGAAAGACCCTGGTAGGAGCTGGTCACGTGATGTGATAAAATCTAGCAGATTTTTAATTGATGATGATGATGATAAATATTTGATATTTATATTTTAATTTATAACTTGCATTTTGTTTTGCAAGTTTGATTTGATTTCAAAGGAATCCAAGATAGTTAATTAGAAATCTGCAAGATTTTAGCATATCACGTGACCAGCTCCTTCCAGGGTCTTTCCTCCACAAGAGGTAAAAGCCTGGGAACGAGGTTGATTCTTCCCTGGGTCCCCAACTCAAAAGCCCCCCCCCCCCCTCCCCTCAAAGCGACAAACGGGTCCATATTATGCAATAAAGTGTAGTAAATTGTAAAACACAGCTTCTCCCGTTGTACAATTATGATGCCATAACGGTACCTGGGAATGTTTTGCCGGGGGGGGCATACGATTTCTTTTAAAGCGGGTTGATTCTGCCTGCAAGGCACAGCCTAAAAGAAAGTCTCTTACAACTTGATCTCAAAGATGATCTCTCAAAATCACAGGGTGTCCACCCTTTGGTGAAGGTGAAATTTTTGGTGAAGGACTTTTCCAGGACGTTCAAGGCCCTTTTTCCAGTAAAATCAAGGACCTAGAACTGGGAAAATGTTTTGAAAATGACACGGGTTTGCCGTAAATAATTCACTTTATTCAGTAATTTTAATCAAAATTACTGATGTTGGCACAGCTGGAGGTTAAGGAAATTAATTCCAGGACTTGCAAGGACTTCTACAGATTTTCAATAACTTTCCAGGATTTTCAAGACCCGTAGACACCCTGAAAGCACTAAAAAAATAATGGTGGTTTTCCTTGGCGGTTTCCAGATAAATGCCAAATAGGAATTTGATTTACCGACCAAACGGAGCTGGCAAAAGTCAAATTAGTTTGAAATTCGTCTTGCTTTGAGGAGTTCAAACGGTTTTCACAAAGCAACACAAATAAACTTACAACTTATTCATAGCGTTGGCCGAAATCAGAATAAATCTACTTTAGCTGTCGATAATCATTTCACACTTTTCACGATAATCATTCTGCCTTTGCATTAGTCGAGAGCCATGATCTGTTAGAGGACAGACTGACGGACGACGCTATCACAGTGACGTAATATCTTCATACCTTTAAGACCATCACAGAACTTTCAGAAGCACTTTTTAGTTATATACATACAGAGAGGACATCATATTATCGTAAGACCATCAGTGACAAGCTCGCCGCGGCGTCTCGTGGGCCACTTTGAAAATGCAGACAACAGCAAAATGCTATCTATTAGTTAAGCAGATGATTGGAGCTCTACTTGCAAAGTGTGATACGCCACTCCTTAAACAGATATATTTTGCCGTCCTAAACAAAGCCTGGACAACGTCTAATTAATTTTTCTGCGTTGTCCTTACGATGGCGGCTGCCTAATTCAATACAATACAATACAATACAATACAATACAATACAATACAATACAATACAATACAATACAATACAATACAATACAATACAATACAATACAATAAAAAATTATTTATCCACGGTGGTATCCAGGTTCCTTGATGGATTAAATATGGCCACGCTTGCTTCATATTCCACACAATGATTTGTATTTAGATCAGGGTTATAAAATACAGTAGACGTGTATATACTCACCCTGCTCCACATGGACCAGATGGTTTCTCCAGACCAATACCATCACAATACAGACCAGGTGTACACTCGAAGCAATCATCACGGTTCTTTCCTTCTGTCACGTTCCTATATGTTCCATTTGGACAGAGCTCCCCAGTTACACTTCCGCTGATACAGAAACTTCCAGCTGGACACTCCAGGTAATTAGGACGACCAGCTCCACTCGGACAGTAATATCCAGCCCAACACTTCCCAGAAGGTTTTGTCGAACCATAGTCCATACAAAACATTCCCTCAGTACAGTTTGTGCATTCATCTTTTGATTGAAGTTTTGTCCTGTTGCTGTATGTTCCGGGTGGGCATTTTTCTGGCTCAGCTGTTCCTTGTGGGCAGAATCGACCTGTAAGAGAAGTAACATGGTTGAACACTTCCCATGTCAAGAAACTATATCGAAAAGCTTATTTATGTATTGTATAGAGGATTTGCACTTATCAACGCAAACCTTTGGGTTGGATTAGGGAAACTGGAATCCTTGGAATGTATCGCCAACGATGCTGCGTTAGTCGGAATTTATTACCACAAGGAGGATCCGTATAACGCTGTAAAAAGCTTGAAAACACAAATGAAAGCGACAATTGAACGACGTTTTAATGACATCTTAACATCACTAACAAGCTCCTAAGCTTGTTAGTGATGTTAAGATGACATCGAAACGTTGTTCAATTAAAAATATTTCGTTTGTGTCAAAATCAGAGAATCTGCGCGAGGAAATTAAACATATAGCAGCATCCGTTTTAATGAACGCTATTCTTTTTTTCAACAATGAGGAGAAATTGGAAAGGTAGAAAAAATGTTCATTTAATTCTCAAAAATATCAATTCCTCGTGATTTGATTACTTGGTAAGTGGGTAGGCAGACCCAACATACGTGATAACCCTCCAGCTATTCAAAAATAACATTGACACTCAAGAAAAGCTCAGATTGAACCTCCACTCATTGAGTGTGAGTGAGCTTTTAGAATACGGGCGTAACCGCGCAAGGTGTGATGGGTAACTACTTACTTAAGGCTTAAAACATGCGAATGTTGCATTGTAACTATGACAAGACAGATAATAAACACTTAAGGTGTACACTGTACAACTAGACAGTATAGGTGACACTGAAGAAAAGCTCAGATTGAACCTCCGTTCATTGAGTGAGTGTGAACCCACTTAGTTTCATTCATTGCTTCCTAACATGTATACCTACTTAGCTTCACTAGCATGTCGGAAGACCATACCAACCTACCTATACCTACGTAAATTAACAACCAATAAACGGACAGTTCTGACGTGTTTACCTTTCAATACTAACCCATCCATTTGCCTACACACTTAAGAACCTACACTGTACCTAATACTTACATACCTATCTGTATAGAAATCCATTTCTTATCTACCTGAATATATACCATTTATCTATCAAACATACAGTACCTTCAGGACACGGTCCTGCGTCTGAAAAATTGAAGGAACCAGGTTGACAGATGGTCGTATTCTCAGGATGGTCTTCAGGGGTACCAACGTATGCACCACTCCGGCAATAATAACCTGTGCGTAAAATAACACCCTTTGACAATCGGATAATTATGAAAGATATGAAAGATATGTCAGACAGGTAGAGCATCAGAAAGTTTGGTAACTCGCGAAAAGTACATTATTTAACAATTATTCGCCGAAGGCGAGGTGATTATCGGTGGATAAAAACCGAGACGAAGTCGAGCCTGAGGTGAATAATTGTTTTAGTATAATTCCATACGTGATTATTTGGGAAAAAATACACATTTCTTCGTCATTTAATTGACAAAACGGCTTCGCCGCCATTTCAAATAGCTTAGGTGATTATCGCGTTATAATCACCTTAACGGCAACCAATCAGCGTGGAGGATTTTCAATAATCACATATGTAATTATACTAAAAATTGATAGCTCATACTTTTTAATCGTCTTGTTTTTTGCTTTATCGATCGTTCACCAAACAGTTTTATGATTTTTTTATTTACAAATCGTTGACCCGGACTAAAAGACACTATCACTGCAAGTTGATTAGGTGAAAATATAATAATCTGGTTACGACGAAGCAATTTATTTTTCTTGAATTTACTGTAACATGATAGTACGATTTGCATTGTAGTTCATTCAACTTTCCGAATCTTTTTATTCTCTTAATCATCGTACTATTAAAACTAATATTAAAAACACTTTGACAAAACAACTGACTAGAAAATTATAAAGCTTTGGTGAATTTCTGCTTTAGTTTGTGGCTGTTGTGAAATCCAACCGAAGCTTTATATTCTACGTTTAATTTCCAAAGTTTGTAAAAAATCGCGTACCTGCATTGCAATACAATGAAAAAGTTGATTGACCAAACTCGGGACAATAAAACCCGCCCGGACATGGACTACATTGAGTGACGTTCTCCAATCCTGTTTGATTACTGAATGTTCCACGTGGACATTTGTTCTCGTACGCATTCTTCGTCCCTGCAGGGCAGTAATGACCAACAGGACAAGAACTGTTCGTGAATAAAACCACAGGACTCAGTCTGTTATCGCAGTAATACCCAGCAGGGCAGACCTGAAACAAGACATGTTTTGTTGATCGTGAATATACGGCTAGAGAGTATTAATTTTGATGCAGTGTCTATTTTGAAGACTTATTGGACGCCTGGAGAAATAAAACAGCTTGCATGCAGTGTTTAGTGTAATTAATTTGAATAGAGATAAAAAATTGGAAATTATGTTATGAAGGAAACTATGAAAAGGTAAATTATTTCATTATGCCTTTCACCCAGAATATTTCTTAACCAAGTGGGTGAAATATTATAGTATTATTAATATTAATATCTCTGGGCAGTCTTATTTTGATGCTTTTAGTTCAAAGTGCATGGCAAATTCTAAATAATATAATAATGTAAATTAACAGTCAAAAAGGGTTTATTTGCTGCAGGTTTTAAAGAAAGTATATAAACGCAGATGGGAAGCTGAATAAAACGTTGGTTCTCTCGGCCATCTCTTCCTATACTCCATTTGCGCCTGTCTGATCGCGTAGGCTTGATGCCTTGAATTTACTCCATATTACGTACTGTTCAACAAACGAGCAATTTTAATTTAACCTACAAACCTTGCATGATCCGCTCATTTTTTCATCTTGGTATCCTCCTGAATCGCAACGTGTCGGTCCTTCTGAGCCATTTTTACAGAAATGGCCTTCTGGGCAGATGAAATCGTTAGGATTTGGCACTGCCTGGCCAGGTGGGCAGTAATACCCCACATCGCAGTCACCTTCAGGAGCTGGGTTTCCCCAGCCTTTGCAAAATTTGCTTGCAGTGCAGTTGTTACACTGGGTAAGATTCACATTGCCTGCAATGGGAAAACATGTTCAGCAGGGCTCGAATTTTATCGCGGCAATTGCCGTAGAGGGAGAACAAAATGCCGTGGATCATTGCAGCAACGACGGCAATTTTTTGCCGTATAGTGCAATTTTTATACTATTCACTGTGCATTACTATTTTGAATTTTTGATACTTGAATTCAGATGTTGATCAAATAATGCGTTTTAGTCTCAGTTTTATTCGAAAAAATCACTGAAGAAATACGAAAACCAAAGTAACAATGAAATTAAAGTTTTTTACAGTAATTTGAAAAATGCCGTGGAAACTGCCAAAATTGCCGTAGACAGCTGTTACGTTCTACGGCAATTTTAGCACCATTGCCGTCGATTGATTTCAGGGAAATTCGAGGCCTGGTGTTCAGACATATATTTCAGATGAATTCCATGCATTGTGTATTTAACAAATAGATATAAGATTTTGCCGTTGTCTGTTTTATCTATTTGTTTTTTACAATAAAAAGAAAAACTCCGAATTCATCAGGTAAATAGCTCACTTTTAATCCACCCAAACATTTGGAAATTGAAAAAGTCGAAATTTTACAAATATTTAGCCGGCGTAGCAGGCGCTATTTCCGTAGGGAGAAGTACCCCGAGGGTGGGAGAAGTACCCTCGCCCTCCCCCCTAAAATAGCGCCTGAATATTATGCGTACATGATCTATACAGATAAGGGATGCTATTGGATAAGGTTTTTGTGTGACGTAATTCCATGTGTTTGTCCTCTATGGAAAAATTTGCGGCGGGAACGGGGGGGAGTGGTTCCGGACCTAATATATCATATTTCGTACTTGATATTTTCAATACAAGTACACCGGTTTTCTTTCATCTTTCCTTGTTTTTGATAGGTTTTTTGGGTTTGTTTTTTTTTTGGGGGGGGGCGGGGGGCTTAGCCCATGTTCCGCCGCCTATGTAGCGCTCTGAGCTACAGAGTCCATTTGCACACTGTATACACATCCTAGCATATATCATTCATGGTTAGCCCTTTCCACCTGGACTCAGAGTTCTGTGATCAGAGCGCTAGGATGGCCTATATTTGCATTCTTCGCAACTGCTCCTGGTAAGGTCTAAAGTATGTATAAAACTTGGGTTGACAAGGATGCAACTACTTGAAATTTGACGTTTCGAGCCCTTTGTCACGAAGTTAGTAGCCACTTCCTTCCTAACTCAATCACTCAAAAACAACGCGTTGAGGCACTGTTGTTTGTATTCCAGTGTTTTTAAGTTCAAAGTCAGTACATTTCTATGCTCACTCTTTTCAGAACTTTGGAAATACGCAGTTTCGTCGAGTTGGCAGATACGAACAAATTAAATAACTTTTAAAGAGCACCGCGCTCGAATAAATGCATGAGCATGCGGCACATACGCTTAATTTGCATGCGGCACATACGAAAGTCTAACACACAAACTGACAATCAATAACCCTGACACTCACCTTCTGTATCAGCGTACGTTCCAGGTGGACAAAGAGTATAATTCCTACTTCCTTTAGGACAGTAAGCACCTAATGGGCACCGACCGCCAACCATGCTACCAGTAGGTGTAGCCACATTTGCACCACCTGTGCAGTAGTAGCCAGGGAAACAGTCTCCGTCAGGGTTCGTTAGGGTTGCTGCGGTACATATCTTGCCAGGAGGACATTGTATTGGTGCAGGAGAACCTAAGGGACAATATGTGCCCGGCTGACAAGGTCCACCACCTTCATCAAGGTTTCCAGGTGTCTTGCTTATTGATCTGTTGCTACAGAAATATCCACCATCGCAAAGACCTGTCACACTGCTCAAACCTGTTATGAAATGAAAATAACTATTTTTACAACCAAAATTACTAAGAATGTGTGAAGCATCAAACCTTTTCCATTCCGAACCAAACAAACTTCAGTTGCGTTCACGCTAGGGAGAGATTACATATCGACCGCCGCTCTCAAAACTAGAGGTATTTAGATAGTGCATCTGCAGAGCATAAATATTATAGAATTAATTTATGGCTTCCGTGTTTGAATGGCCTGATCCAAACACGCGGGAATGTTGCGAGAGTTAAGAAAAGCGCGCGAAAGCACGAACCGAAGGCGAGTGATTTTGCGCGCTTTTCTTAACTCGAGCAACATTCCCAAGTGTTTGGATCAAGCCATCCAAACACGGAAACCATAAAGTAATTGTTTTATAAAATAACAACTTTCCGTGTTAAAATTTCACTTTAAAAAACTTTCACTTTAAATTTCCGTGTTTGGATGGCCTAATCCAAACACAGGTTTCGACCAATCAGAGCACGCGTTAAAAATATGTTATTTTATAAATAAAGTTACTGGTGTGACACCCAAACATTTGTTGTTGTGTGTTTGGTATATGCTAGAACCTGTGATTCAGTGATATGAACCTTCTTTTGTATTTTCACATCTGGAAATTGCAAACTGGTTCCACTTATGATAATATATTTTACCACTTTTAATATATTAACTTTTAATATATCATTGTCCAATACTGCCGCATTTGGTTTACGATCATATTTTTTGCTACGACCTTCACGAATCGAGTTCATAAATTTCAAATCATGACGAATCATGTGTTTATTATACTTTGGGTGACCGTAAATCCCCCATTAAGACCCTTTCTCAATTAATGACTTCTATTCAGGTGCAACGCCCTAAACACTGAGCTACAGAGTCCAATTAATTGCTGGACTGATTAACAACAAATTCATATTATATGATGGAATGATGCTTTGAAAAAAAGTCGACATTTTTGAGCATCTCGTTCGATAGAACTAATGTTGTAACTGTTCCTGGTTAGGTTTAAATTCCGTCTACAAAAAACATCTACTATTAGTTCGATGGTTCTAGAAATGCCCCAATATCTCGATATTTACCCAATCTATATATTGAACAGTTATTCTTGATGAGGCGCGTAGCGCGGAATCGGCTATCGCTCATATTCGACGAGAGTGAGTGGAATAACTGTTTTATTATATACAAACGTCTGAACTCACAGACTTTGCTTTTCGAATATTTTCAATATTTTCTATTTTGTTTGTTTCTATTTTGTAATATGTATATTTTTAAGCATTTTAAATTTTAAATTTTAAAAATTAATTTGCTAACCTGTAAACAATTTGTGGGAGTTTTTTGATTGTGTTTTTAATCCTGTAAAGGCTATAAAAGCGGACAACTTGCCGTTTTCTCGTTCGCAAAACGTCGGAACTCTACTAGCAGGATATGAGTTAATATCCTGCAAGTAGAGAACCAATCAGATTGCAGAATGCCTCATGTCCAGATCTTGTGTATATAAGAAATATATATACATATATATATACATATATATATATATATATATATATATATATATATATATATATATATATATATATATATATATATATATATATATATATATATATATATATATATATATATATATATACATATATATGTACGAGTGGTAAATGATATAGGTTTTTTTTGACAGGTTCGGGATAATTGTTTGCCTACACAATAGTCTAAAAAACCCAGAAGAAAACAAACTCTACCTTTCGTTGCGCAATACGATCCTGGAGTGCATGGCTGGCAATCATCCAGGGAGGTACGTGATGTAAGATTACTAAACGTTCCAGCAGGACAAGGATTTGCATTACTAGTCTTTGTGTTCAACGGGCAATAATATCCAGCCGGGCACGCGTCAGGAGTTGTCGTATTGATAGTACAGAAAGATCCGGCAGGACAATCCAAACATGTCTCCCTCCCAGTTTCGTGGTTATATTCCCCAGCAGCACACGCAATGGGCCAAGGACTACCTTCTGGACAACGATGTCCTCTAAAGCACTTCCCACCAAAAGTATCATTCGTCGGCTCACGGACGGGAGATCCAGCTTTACAATAATATCCTGGTGCGCAATTTCCTGTCCATTCGGTTTGGTTGCCATAAGCACAATAATGCCCGGCGTCGCATATGTCGCACTCGTCGGCACTTTTAAGTTTATTTCGCCCAGGTTTGGCATATCTACCAACAGGACAGCGTTGAGGTGCGGACGATCCGGCTTCGCAGTAGTAACCCCCAGATGGACATGGCCCGAAATCTTCACTACTCCCAGGAGTGGCAGTTATTGCTCTTGTCTTACACCAGTAGCCTGCCGCACACAGGCCAGTAACATTAGACAACTTCGCTTGGACACAGTAATGACCCGGAGTGCAACCCGTGCATTCATTTTCTTCTTCTAAACCTTCGCGACTGCCAAACGTTCCTTTTGGACACGGAACTGGAACACCATTCTCTCGAACATCATTTCCTATAATGCAGTAGGATCCACGAGGGCAAGGCAGAGGAACGTCAGAGCCTCGAGGACAGTATTTGCCGGCGGGGCATACTGTACATTCAAACATCCCAGTTTTATCAGCATAATAACCTAAAAAATAATTCAATATAAATAAAAAGCCTGTTCTTGCATGAACAAAAATATGAGTGACTATCAATTTCCCCACATATTCCGACTGATTGTACATGTGATCAAACTATCAAATGATTACAGTGATTATGTAACATCATTATACAGGGTGAATAAAAAAAACGTAATCGAACTTCAGCGCGCTATTATACGTGAATTACTCGGCGTATGAACAATTGGTTTTCATTTTCGGAAAGATCAGGCTTTTAGCTATTGAATGACATGCTTTCCATGCCAAGCGGAGAAAAAATTAGCATGTAAAAATGCTAGTCAAAATCGCATATTTTCACCTCTGTGCCTAATTAAAACAATGCATAACAAAAGAAAAAGCAATTAATCACGAACGTGTCGTGGCTTAGCTAAGATTTATTCCTACTTTATTAAAAATAATAATTATGAATATGTGCGTCGTTTATTGAAGTGAAATTCATCAACTTAAGAGTACCAAAGGGAGTTCATTTTCAATGGTTTTAGACCCAACTCTCAACCGTGAAAATATGCGATTCTGACTAAGGGAGCACTCGTTATTAATGCCGGGGGGGGGCGGGCGGGGGGCGGAAGATATTTCTAAACTCATGGTAAATTTCTCATGGCCCCTTATTCTTTCAAAATATATTTTCATGTCCCCCCCTTTAAATATAATAAATTTTCATAGGCCCCCCCCTCTTCCCCCCTGTGATTGAACTTGCATTCCAAACATATACTGTAGACGCAGGGCCTGTGATCCACAAGCGGCCCAATCTCGCAAGCGACAGTATAGACTTGTATTTATAGCAACGTATATTATCGGTAAAAATATGTAAGAAAATATAAATTTTAAAATGAAATTGACTTGTCTATTCGATAGTGTGTGTTCTCCTTTTATTCCTCTTTTGTTGGACTAATATTTTCCGAGACTTTGCACTAGATCAGTCTCGATGGTACTTGACCCTTGCGAGATTGGGCCACCTGCGGTGCAATTAATGATTTTGACAATCTCGTTCCCAGAGTATGCCTGTTCGCGGGTTATGTAGTGCCACTACATAACACGCGAACAGGCATACTCTGGGAACGAGATTGGATTTTCGATGGCTGAGGGGAGCGGGAAATCGGAACAAGTCCAATATGGCGGGGAAATTTATCTTTATCTTGTATAAAAACCACATGGACGAATTGAACTAAATTTTGGCACAAGAATGAGTTTAAAAAACATAGTATGGCAAAAAGAGCCTGTGGACAATACCTGGAAACAGTTTTAAGAGATAACAGGGTTCGTACAGGTCAGGAAGAGTTAAATTTAAGGACTTTTCAAGGACATTCAAGGCCGTGTTTCAGCAAATTCAAGGACTAAATACTGAAGAAGGTGTTAGAAATCAGCAAAATCTGACGTTGAATTGTTCAAAACCTAACTTTATGAGGTCAGATATGAACATGCAAAATCAGTTCAACAAAATGTACGTCTCAAATGTCAAACAATTTCAGAAAATATCCAAAAACTAAAGCAAGAAGAATTCAAGGATATTCAAGTACTTCTTTACAAATTCAAGGACATTCAAGGCCTTGAATTTTTGTTTTCAAATTCAAGGACATTCATGGACTTTCAAGT
>CACRXK020003206.1:9104-37598 GCA_902702795.2 Paramuricea clavata | reverse complement strand
CTACTGCGACATTTACTTTCGCGGTGGCCTGGTCGACCACAATTAAAGCACAGTCGTTTTTCAACAAAGAACTGTCTACGCTTAGTCACAGAGTCATACGATGTGCATTGGTCTCCCCAGTGCTGTCCTTCGCAATAAATACAGACCGGGCCCTTGCCTTTACCATTGGTAAACTCTCCCCCCTTTTGGGTATACCAGTTTCGCTCCCTCTTTCTTGGGTTTTCATGCTCCTTAGTTGATACCTCTTCTGTTTTGTTACGCTTCAACCACCCCTGTAATGCTGATAACAATTGTTTCATGTTCCAATCTTCCCAATTATCATCAATACGTACTAAATCAGGCTTAACCTGGGGGAGTTTATTTAAAGTAGATACCACCAACCCCTTTAACATAGCTTCTTCACTCAACGTTTGCCGTGCGTCATAGTTTTTGCAAAGACTTTCATAAAATTCACATACCTTATCGTAATTTCTTCCTCTCACCGTCTGTAACTTAATAATCTCCTCCATATGAGCTGCAATTACTAATTTATTATGACCATATTCCATTTTCAACCTTTCCCATGCTGTTTTGTAACCTTCTGACCCCGGCTTCAAGTTCGAAAGTCTACCTCTCACCTTCGGATTCACGAGCTCTAACAGGTACCCAAATTTCTCAGCGTCCGAAATGGACTTGCTGTCAACTTGTGAGGAAAACATATTCTCAAACCTTATCCAGTCAGCAGAAGTCCCATTAAAGGGTGATATTTTCAACTCTGATAGTTTTGATGTACTTGCTTTAGCTTCTTTCTCCATCTGAATTTTCTTCTCTGCCAGCACTAACTCCGCTCTCATTCTTTCTTCCCACATTTCTTTCTCTTGTTGTTGGATCTGCCTACGTAGTTGCTCTTCTTTCTCCATCTTTCTGACCGCCACTTCTTCCTCAGCTCTCAAGTTTTCATGTCTCTGTCTATCGTCTAGTACCCTACACAACCTCGCACGTTTCTCACATAGTGGTGCATACTCTGCCTTCAAATCTCTTGTCCACTGTCTAATAGATCTTTGTGTTGAATTTCCCAGCTCAATTTTTAATTCTTGTAAATGCGACACCAAGTCGTTCATATTATCCTGAATCTGCTGTGTTCGCTTGCATACTTGTTTGATTTCATTAAAATCCTCACTTTCCAATAATTCGTCGACGTCCTCGAGATAAAACTGCAGCTTTACAATCTCTTTTCTAATCTTTTTCTCCTGGTCTTTCTCCTCTTGAGTGATTTCTACCGTATTATTCTCCTCAATTTCTTGTTGTTCAAGTTCGTCCGCCATCTTGGATTTCGTAATACCCTCAATTTCTCGTCTTTATCCGCAAATATTTCGTTGTTCAATCCTGGTCACGGCACCAAAATGTGCCGAACTTGTGTCGCCACACTAAAACTCTCGCATTATGTTTTAGTAAAGTTTAAATAAACTATAAAAACTCCCACTTTTTACACAAAACTCTCGCTCACAAAGTCTCACATGTTCGTTGTTTTTCCCGATACTCAGGTCGCCCGCGAACAGGCTTGTTACCCACAGGTAACCCAATACCCCTATCTATAATATGTTCGTTCAGCTTTTCAAAATTCTCTATTCTGATTGGTTGACAAGCGGTCCGTAAATATATATATATATATATATATATATATATATATATATATATATATATATATATATATATATATATATATATATATATATATATATATATATATATATGTAGGCAGCGTAAATATTGTATATTCTATTATATGTATATTTGAAGGGCTTAGGGAAGGTTATAATTTCGTTCTACATTTATATACAGTGAAATAGTAATGTGTAAGCACTCACATGAATGGACCTTGGCTACGTGTTAGCCTTTTAGTAAATAAAACGGGGATTATAAGTCAGCACAATTTAAAGTATAAGAATGACAGCAAGTGAATGTCATGTAATAGCCCCGCCTAATAATATTTTAATTCAATGGCAGTGTTAGTAAGAGTTATAAACCGAGTAGGAGGTTTATAACTGATATATTGATATACAGTTATAAACCGACTTACTCGGTTTATAACTAACTTATATCACACTTGCGGAGGTTTTCCAACATATTTTGTCATTTTCAAAAATTTTTAATGAAAAATTCTCGCGTTTTGTCTACAAGTTTAATCCAATCATTTATTCAAGGTCTATAAGCTAGTTATAAACCTCGGACGAACAAAGAAAACCGACGCAAGTGTGATATAAGGGCAGTTATATATCGAAGCACCAAAATTTCCAAAAGCTTCACGCGAAAGACGGCGAACAGCCTCCTATCATACATACGTATTGAATGCTGATTAAAAAATTCCATTGCTAAAAATTCGAACGGGTGAAAACATATCCATTTCACAGATCTACGGCTGGTATACTTTAATTTAGGGTATTATAATTAGTTGCAGTAGTAATTATGTGTATCTAAATTGCTCCGCCGTCTGCCGTCCGTCGTCCGCGGTCCGCTTTTTATCCGTCCGCCTTTTATCTACACCCATTTTCAGGTACGGTAAAGCACCACAGCCACCACTGCAGGGTGTATCAAAACAAGGGTAATCCAATTTTAACTTGTGCGTCAATATTATCAAATCTGTCAATATCACCAATAACAATGCAAGCGATTGATAATTGGTGCATGAAAGGTGTTCTCTGTGCCTGAGCTATGGCCTGAGGAAATGAAATTCCAGTTGTTATTTTCTCGATCACTATATGGTAATTTTCGGTAACCACTGAGTAATAAAAGCCAGTACAAAATCAAAATGGCGGACAGTTTTAATTTTGTGAGCTCTACAAATTCCATCAAAATATCCCGAAAATATGGAACGCTAAAGAAATTTGTAATGATATAGCTTCTTCCAACTTAAGTTATGATAGTAAACGAATTAAATGGATTGGAACTTTTGATATATTGCAGAAATTTGTCGCATGCGATCTTAAATTGGATGGCAAATGGTCTTCGCCAGGCGGTTGTTCGAAAAAGTTTACGTGCTATAATCTAGATATATCAATAACTTGGTACCCCAAGAAACTAAATACACTCGTATTTCACGGTGAGGAAAGCTCGGGTTTGGTTGACGCGTTAATAAATGTGTGTGCAGAGGCATCTCTAAAGACGACGGTTTATCAAACAATGTATGTGTGTCGGCCAAACATAGTTCGATTGCAACTATAAACTCAGCTGTTGATTAACCTGAACAGATGTCTAATCACTGTATTAAGGACTTTGAACTAAATGATAATCATCAAAAGGTCAGTATAGAGCATGATTTCAAACTTGGCTGTCAGTGTAGAATTTTAGCTGCTGATTTGGAGGGAGTTAAGCTCGATATAGCAATCATGTGCAGGGACATAGAAACTAAGTTTCTTGCAGCTTACAATTCACAGGATAGTGATAGTGAACAAATAAGTGAACTTAAACACGAGCTTCTTAAGGAAAAGGAGAAATGTAGTCAGTTGGAGGCTGATATATTTATTTTGGTTCGAGGAAGGAATAGGGAGATAAACGAATTAAAAAATACCATTACCTGTCTCGAAAACAAACTTAAATCAAGCGATGCGATAAATGAATCCCTAAGACAATCGCTAATGGCATCACTTTTGTAGGAAATTTTCCTACAGTTAATAAATTACAATTAGTAATGATTGTTGTGTGACTGTTGTCCATCCAATTTGTTGTCGTAAAATTTGAGTTCATTGGCTTTCCAGGATTAGGAATCCACAAATCTTTGGCTGTTGTTGGCCCTCGGTTTTTCCAAAATTCTCTTTGTTTTTAATATCCGCTAGGCAAAATATGTTAAAATATATATACTTACAAGTTGTAACATATTTGTGGGAAACACTCGACATTGGTGTAGTAGGCTGGCTTGCCATGTTTTTATCCTGTACTCCATGTTTGGTCTTCGAACTCAAAATTTCTATTGCAGAATGCAGATAGAAATCGTTTTCGCTGACACTGATGACCGACTTGTCATACAGGACAACTTCTTTCAAAACATCCATAATTTCCTCTGGCTGCATGTCCAAGAGTTGCTTTAGATCATCATACCCAAGCTCCATGAACTTGTTGACATACTGTGAAAGGTTGTTCTTCTCAAGAAATGTTTGAATTTTATCTGCCATGTTGTTTTTAGACTTGCTCCTAGTCTCTCTTTCATTGTCATATAGTATCGGTCCACTATAGTGTACATTACATGACGTAGTACGGAGGGGCGGAGCGAGAAAGAGAGACTTGTCAACTTCGGAAAATCTCGGTTCAAAACTGAACCGAAAATGCAAGACTTGCTTTAATTCTTTTCCTTCAATTTTTTTCTTTATCATTTACTATAATGGAACTCATGTTATTTACATGTGCTAGATCAATACATATAAACACAACCGAGATTTTCCGAAGTTGACAAGTCTCTCTTTCTCGCTCCACCCCTCCGTACTACGTCATGTAATGTACACTATAGTGGATCGATATGACAATGAAAGAGAGACTTGGAGCAAGTCTATGTTGTTTTAAAACCGTGACGATTGAGCCAGCATGCCCCAGGCCCAAGTACAGCTTTTGCACGCAACTACTTCGTGTAGCGTTACATAAAGTGGCACCTAATCCTATCAATCTACATTCTAATGATCACGATGATGCAAAAAAGATAAAAAATCCAATAGAATTCGCACTGATATCCGAGAAAACTCCCGTTTGTCAACAAATGTTGTTGGCTCACTACAAAATTGTAAGCTGAGTGCTGTGGAAGATTTACTAACTTCAAAGATCAAAGCAATAGACGAGCAGTCGAGCACAAATGCTGAAATGCACGTCATGATCAGAGACATACTCATCGAAACAATCTTCGAGGATTGAGGGCAGTATCACAAGAACTTCTTTGTACTATTTTAAAATATTAATATAAAGAGAGATATCAATCAAATAATGATTCTTCAATAGTTTCAAATCACATCTATTTGGTGTGTAAACTACTAAATATGTAACCAATTAATTTGTTCTATAAAGTTATGACAAAGTGACTTAGTGCATGGTTTGATCAAAGTGACTGCTATACTGTACATATTCATGTATAGCAGGATGGGTCATGAAATTTTTCCAATGACCTACGATGGGCTTTGAAATGTTTTCTTGGTTCTCAGGATGGGCCACCAGTTTTTTTTTGAAAAACCTATTTTTCCATCCGGCCCACCCTAGCAGTTACTTTATGACCGGTCCCTTATCATGTAGGAAAGTATAGCCAAGTTAGAGTATAAACGTTTCGTCTTTCGAAGTTTGGGCGAATTGGAAAATTCATCTCGGCGCAATTACAAGTTTCTCGGGTTTGTGTTGTGTTTACAGTTTACATTCAGAAGTGCAGGCTGCTCAAACAGCAAATTAGTTTACTTTGAAGCTAATATTTCGCTTTCAAAGTCACAATATTATATAACATTTCCTGTCTTCCGAATTTTGTTGTCTTATAAAGATAAACGTCCGTCAAAACTCAAAAGTTCAAATTTCAGCGAAATATATTCGGCATTTGATGCTGTCTGGCCTAGATTCATACAGATTACAGTATAAATATGCCATCCTGTCCGCGTTTTAAATATAACCGAACATCTTCAATATCCAAATCTGATCATTAATGGTGCATTTTATTGCCTAGACAAGTATCAATATCTTTAAATTCAATTTATGTGCAATTTTGACCAAAATTCAAGTATTCAACCGACGACTGCTTTCAAAATATTTATTTATATTTATTCCGCTCCTAAATCAACTGACGTGGCTTTCCAGAATTTGGAAGGTAAATTCTGATTGGTTGACATAACGGAATTCAGTTTGGCGCTCGGGTAAGCAGACGTTAGTTTTCGTCGTTTGGCGTAAGAATAACAACGTCTGCGAGCAGGCTAAACGACGGCGGTCTCGGGGCCACAAAACACATGCTTTCCCGAGTAAATAAGTGTTTTCATCAATAGTATATAAGTGTCCGGTATCATGAAATAATTATCTGGTTATTGGTCGTTATTGGAGTGAACTTTGAAACCAAAACTAGATAAATGGAATGCCGTAAATGTTTAATAAAAAAAGTTTAATAAAATGAACACCGCGGAAAAACGTCTGCGCATGCGTCAACCTTACCTGTAATAGTATTGCGAACTTGATGAGAAGCTGTTCCGAACGTTTCCGAAGGCTCAAAATGGCGGTAAAAAGGAGTGACTTCATTGTGCGTCTTTACAACCAGATTTCAAGCACAAAAATAAACATGTCATTCTAAAAACTAGGAATAAATACAGCAAGAAGGTTCAAGAAATTGTATTGTACAAGAACATGAACTAAAGGTGATTGTTGACAAATTTATCGTCTGAAACATTTTGTTTATCAACTAAGCAACGACAATTTCCGAATTTTCGTTTGAGATACATTTCTTTAAAAAAAACTGTGTCGCCAAATATAAAAAAATTGCGTGTTCACAATAATTAAACTTTAGGATTTATTCTACAATTTGAGTGGGTTAAGAAGCTTAACTTTTCGAGAGTTTTCGTAACTTTTTAGTTTGAATTTTTGTTTTGAATAATTTTGCAAAAATTTTCGAAGTCGTGTCCGTTAAAATCAACATTTTTTTACATGAATTATATTTCATTGCATACTTTAAATGCCAGGACGCTTTCAATTAATGTCTAGTCTACCCATTTGCTATATTTTCTCGTTTGTTTTACTAATTTTTGACCAATTAATAAGCATGTTTTTGTTTTAGAAATTGATATTCAAATTCCCGCCATATTTTCATAATTTGGTGCATGCGCAGACGTTTTTCCGCGGTGTTAATAAAATGAACTTTGGAACTTCACGGTTGACACGCATGCGCACTGCACCCATTCTATTGTTGACCGGTCAATAATTGTTTCATTGGTGACCGGTTGCCCTCTCATCAAAGCAAGCAGTGAACATGACGTTTTGTGGACCAGCACGTGATACTGTTTTGACCAATCGGCAAACAGGAAAATTGAACTTGACACTTGCTATATAACAAGGTAAATTAATTAATTAGTGTGATAATTATTAGTGTGTAACAAACGGTCCCTTGAAAATCAGGTGGCTATGCGCCCTGAAGTGTTACCGTTTTTAAATGTATGTTTTGAAGTAATTACTATTTATATAAAATTTAGAAAGACGTATACGTAAAAAAATGCGTAACTTGAAAGCAGCCTTAAATTGACCACTTGCGTAATAGACAAAATTTTGATCTCAACAAGTCTAGGCAAAAATTTCATTACAGCTTGAAAGAGCATCACAAAATTAGTAATATTCCAAATATAATATAGCCTTGCGAAGTTTGCCGTTTTTCAGTCATTTTGTATTACAAACGGGAAATTGGCAGACCCAAAGGCAAAGGGTATTGGTCTGTAAATTTCCCCCGTGTGTCATGACTGTCATTTCAGTTGCTTTAATGCAGGTGGTGTTATATGGTCGTATTTACGAGATCCTGTCATTATGCATGCAGCAAAATTTTGCACTGTCTTAAGTTTACAAATGTTCTTCTGACTCGTTGAGGACCAAACATTGGAACAATAAAACAGCTTGGAAAAGACATAAGATTGTATTATCATTTCCAGAGTTGATTTCCTAAATAAGTTCTTGATTCTATTTATTTGATGCAGTTTCTTCATACAAGATGATACCAATTGCTTGGTGTGTTCATCAAAAGATAGACTTGGGTCTATAATTAAGCCAAGATCTTTGGCATTTTGGACTGGTTGCACAGTTTTCCCGAGAAACGTAAATGAGGTATCGGCTGGAATGTGTTTCAGCATCTGCTGTGTGTTCCAAAGAACATAATCTTCGTTTTATCCGGGTTAGCAAGCAGGCAATTGTTACTTAAGTAAGTAGCAACCGTGAAAAGGTCATTGTTTACTGTCGTTACTACATCTTGTAATTTTCCAATGCAAAATGATAAAAACAGTTTAGAGCCATCTACATAACTTTCCAGTTCACTGTTTAGCGGGATACAAGGAAGATCATTGATGAATAAATTGACTGACAATAAGGGTCCAATATATACTACCTTGTGAAACTCCTTTCGTTATGGGAAGTAAGTCCGATATTTCACCGCCAATCCGAACTGCTTGCATTCGTCCGGTAAGATAGCTCCGAAACCACTCTAGTGTATTTGACGAGATTCCACAGTTCTGCAACTTGTGAAGGAGACGATCGTGGTCGATACTATCGAATGCTTTACTCAAATCAAGCAAAACAAGAACGGTGACTTTCTTTTCATCGATAGCATTGAGAATATGGCCAGTTACCAACAAATGAACTGATTCAGTCGAACTGGGTTTACATTTGTTGCCACTTTGATGACTTGTAAGTCGATTGCATGTGTTCTTCAAGATAATTTGACAGTTGGTTAAAGACTATTCTTTCACAATTTTTAGAATTGGTCACTAATAAAGAGATTGGTCGATTATTACTTGCAACTTCACTATCTCCGTCCTTTACATGAGGCACTACCAGTGTTGTAACGAGTCGAGTCATTGACTCTGACTCGAGTCAACTCGAGTCGCTATTTTCAGCGACTCGACTCGACTCGAGTCCAATACGAAAAATGACTCGACTCGACTCGAGTCAACAGCCCCAAATGACTCGACTCGGACTCGACTTGCTGATTTTGCCGTAAATGACTCGAGTCAACTCATCTACAACTTGTACATAGTAAATTCATCACAATTATTGTGATTGTATTGCTTGGGAAGAACAACGAGCCCTGTAAACAATGAGAACTTTGAAACTTTATCAGAAAATATATGGGATTTGCATAGAATATATTCCTGACGGGCATACCTATAGTATATTACATTTCTGTTTTTAGAAACAACGCTAGTGCCACAGTTTTTTTAAAATTAAGTCTCAAAATGTTTTGTACTTATACTAATTCTGACAGGCTATTTTCATTTTTGGTATTTATGAAGGGCTATATAATTTCAAATCAACTTACAAAGCGTTGTTAATTAATTAAAGTCTATTCTTTGTTAATTCTGACTCCAGTTGCAAGTTTTGCTAGTTGTATGTACCTACACTCGATCAGCAGGTATGATGAGACATCTCACGTGGTTGACTGGAACTGTGATATTGGCACAGCCTATAGCTGCCCAGATACTGTTATTAATTTAAATGACTAAAGTAATTAGTTTAAAACGCAAATTTGATTACTAATTTCCGACAGCAAGCTAGGGTAGCTTAAGTAAAGTCTAGAAATTGACTCGACTCGACTTAAATCAGTGACTCGACTTGACTCGAGTGAAGCCGCTGACTCGACTCGACTCGAGTGAAGCCCCTGACTCGACTCGATCAAAAACTGAAATGACTCGACTCGACTCGTGACTCGACCTTTGAGTGACTCGACCTTTGAGTGACTCGACCTGTAGGTGACTCGTTACAACACTGGGCACTACTTCAGCGATCTTCCAAGCCGTGGGAAATATATTGCAGGTGAACGATAAATTAATTATTTCTGTTAAGTTAAAGGCTTGGAAACAGTGGATAGGCAATCTTTTATAACCTTTGTAGTCACTTTATCCATACCGGGAGATTTATTTGAAGGCGTATTCATTGTACGGCTACAAGTTCCTCTCTAGTTATTTGGCTGAGGGAAAACTGCTTTGATTCCGGGTAGTGTTTTAAAGCTTGATGCTCTATAACAGGTATAAGTACACGGCTAAAAACGCACAGGTTGTTGCAAGTTGATATCGACAGGCGTGAACAATGCTGTGCGGCCAACTATGAACAAGTTGTCAACCTTGTTGTTCCAAGTTGTTACGGTGAACAATGCTGTAACAACATGTTGACAATACTGTTCATAGTGGGCCGCACAACCTTGTTCACGCCTGTCGATATCAACTTGCAACAAGTTGTTGATTTTCTCAATTTTTACGCGTGTAGTGTAAGAGTGTGGGTTCTAGGACATTTTGGAAGAACTTCATGTAATACGAATTATAGTGGACCCACCACGTATGCGCGCACCTCCTACGCGCATCTGATGACGTCACTTCCGGTTTACCACAATCCCTCGCGCCCCTCTCGGAACAGCCTACCGGCCACCTCTTCCCCATCCAGCGCACCACCAATTTTCAAAAACCGCCTACGCACCTTTTGAAAAACCCACCACGCATGCTCGAACCACCTCCCACTCCTACAAGCCTCCGCCCCACCCGACTGTTAGAGTCTTCCCGAAGTCTTCCCATCAGTAAACGGTTTAAAGATAAGGCTTTCCTATATAATAAAGGCACTATGTCTATAACCAAAGTATTAGACCAAAGTATTATTCTCCGAAAATTCGTTCGCATTTGAGGATTCCGTCAGGAACAGGTTTGGGTCTAAAAATATAGGACTTGTGGCGGAAACGGTGGACCTCTTTTACTCAAGCTGGAAAACTGCCTGGCCTATGGAATTAACAAAAACAACAAGTTCGGAAAGGACAACTATACCATTCCGTTAGCAGTTGGAACACATACGGAATTCGTATCAGCTCTGGAAACGGTGGAGAAGAGGTGTGCTGCGGTCGTCGGAAAACCCGACACCAATGTGATGAGATGTTTCTATCGGAACGGAAAGCAACCGGTTTTGTATGCGAAAATTGACCGGAGTACAGCGACGTACAGAGAGGACGGGAGCGGGGACATAAGTCCGATGAAGGAGCGCGATGGACACTTCTACTTGGATGCTTTGATTAGGGTTTTGAGCATATACCTATCCGGAAACATTGTTTCCGTTCAGGTTAAGCTTCAGGAGGCAAAGTATTTGAGGGAAAAGGTGGCGGAACCTTGGAAGAAGCTTCTGTGAACCTAGGATAAATTTTTAATATCCATTGCGGACATTAAAAATAAACGCGCATGCTTTACTGTTTCCTTAGATCCTTATGTCCAATTGCCGTTGTGTTTCTTCCGTCCTCGGAAACCACCCTCTTATCGTCGTTTGCCGATAGAGCTACCTTAACAACCCTTTCCGTATATATTTCGTGCAACCTACTTCTGAAGACATTCATTCTCCTCCATTGCCTTTTGCCGCTGAAGAGACATTCCATATAGTTGTCGAATGTTATCTCCTTTTTTATGACTGCTTTCTTAACACCCTTACACTTTTTTCCTCATCGCCATCTTCCGCCATTTTGTATGCGTATAGCTTTGACCTTAACCCTGCGAACTCTTCAATCTGCTTTGCACCCGTTTCCAGCTTCATTATCTCGATAACCTTCTTATTTACACCTGTCGGAATTCCGGACGGATGGCTTTTGCCGAGGTTGCTGGTGTCGAACTTTTTCTGAACATCGTTGGAGATGTCCTTAAGGAAATCCTCGGTTTTAATTTCGTAGCACAGGGAGTCCGTGTCCGTAAATAGGAGTCTGGCATTCTCCCCATATTTTGGCTTGATGTATTCGTAGTGGAAATCGTACAAGAGGGTTTTGCTTAGGTCGAGTATGCTCATCCCGAAGTAGATGGTTTGTTTAGCTTTACGGATGTTCTTTTCATGTTGACTGCCACAAGGTTTTCGGAGAAGATGGTTGCGGATTTAAAGTTATGCTTTTGGGCCAACTTGTTCCACTTCTTCTCGTCGTTGACGAGCCTGATGTCAATCCTATTCCTGACGTTTTCCATTGTTTTTCCGAATACCGAGTTGTTCATGACCGTACCTTTGGTACGCAGGTCCGTATTGAGTTGGATATATTTCTTCAGCCATGGCTCTTCGACGAATTTTAAAATTTTCCTAAAATTTTCCATCACATCCGCTAGGAGGAGAACGTCTGTCTTTAGGTATAGGTCTTAGTAGTCCCTCATGGTTTGCATGTTGAAGGTACTCCACACGGTTTGGGCTCTTCTGTAGTCCGCATCACTGATATCTGCATTGTTCAGCTTGCTAAAGAATTTGCTTTTCGGTGGAAGTGACGCTTTTCCGACTTTGTCGAAACCATCCATGTATTCATAGGGGTAAACACCCTTCTGTTTGAGCAGCTCCTTTTGTTCTTTGGTGAAACATGTTGACATTAGGTCCAAATTCCTAAAGTCATCCTTTCCCAAACCCTTGACAACCTTGTCCAGGGAGCTTGCCATAAACTTAAACGAGTCCAGGAACCTTAGCTCCCTTTTGACCTTCTTTTTCTTACCATCCTTACCCCTAAACTCGTCAACCTCTATTTCTTTGGTAAAAGAGATGTACTTCTCTTCCGTTTTAGGGATACATTTAATATCACCGCTGTTTACCCCAAGGTTTCTGATGAATAGATGGGCATCGTACCCTTCGAGGTTGTGGAAGAGTACCGGAATGAACTTTGGTTGTTTCATCCTCAGATTACATGTGTTGTGTGTCGCATCTCTATATACCCCGGTGTAGTGACAATGGTCTTTTACCCTATGGTTTTCCGGAGTGAATTCTCCGTTGTAGGCATAACATTTGGTTGCGTTCTTATAGTCTTCGATGTCTTTGGAAGACATCTTGATGGGTTCTGCGGTTTTAAACTTATAGTATATGTTTCGAATCTCCTCCTCAAGAAGGTCTACAAACTTTTTGGTAACGTCTTCTCCCTCATGTTGCTGGGTATAGTAGTGTACCAGCTTGGGTTTGTAGATGGAATTGTCGAAACACTTAACATAGTACTACAGGGTGTATAAAAAAAAGCGCAATCCTCGACTGAAATGTAAATTGCTAAACAAATAATGGACGAAAACGTTAAAGTTTACATTCATTTTAAAGCGTAGCCATTCAGCTTTCTAACAGTGGGTTGTTTCTTAAATTTGACTCATTGGTTCGCGGGTAATAATACTTTACGTTATTGCGATTGGAGATTAAAAAAATTGAGATGGAATAACAAATCGTTCTCATGAAAATAACTGATTTTTTCATTAACACAAAAAATGTTGCATTTTATTAAATGGATTGTAACAATAAGTATAATTACGACTTTTCTTCCACTATTTTCACCGCTGACTGACATCAACTTGCTATAATTTCTGTTTACATTACATCGCAAATCGATGACACTCTGGCTCAGACACCAGAATGTTTTGACGATTTTTAGCATTCGTTTAGGATTTTCAAACAACCTGATCTCTTTTAAAATACTTCTAATTTGTTCTTACGTGGTTTTCCAGATGTAGTGACGACAACATGAAAGTTTAAAGAAGAAAATTCTAACATTTGAACTGACTAAACAATAACATAGTAAACTTGCATAATTAAACGGCAACTAAAAATGATAGGTTTTACTAAATCTTTTCCTGTGCAATTATTACTAGCATTGGAGACAAGGATAATAGTTTGTTTGAAAGAGAAAAGAACAGGCTTTGAAGTAAGCCTAAAAGCGTTTAACTAGAAATAGTATTTCGAAAGTTATTAAGCACAAAAGATGAATTGCGTTTATTTTGATACACCCTGTAGTAGTAAAATCGCTGGGGTCATGCTTCTGATATTGGACGGTGCTTGACTTGTTGAGGTTTTGTTCCACTGTGTCCAACCCTTCAATGTAGCACTCAAAATCCGCATAGATGGCGAACGGAACGGGTTGTGTTTTCTCATAATTTTCGAACTTGATGGTACTACCGGGTTCCGGATACTCAAGCCTCTGATAATCATTCCTCTGATAATCATTGTCCGAACATAACTCCGGCCAGATGCTTTTCTAGAAGCTCATCCAAACCAAATGCGTTGAGGCAACGGTTACGTTGCAGATGTACTTTCTGCGCTTTCCCTCACTAATCTGTGCGCTTACGAGTCTGGATAGGTCCTTGATAACACTGTAGTGGTTCTTCCATAGGAATACGTTTATAGGGTTGGACTGCTTGGTTAGTCTTAACGGGTACACCTTTAGACTCTCATCGGCACTGAATACGTTTACACCGATGTTGTTATTTTCTTCGAATTTTTTTATATTACTTAGGAGTGTTGGGAACTCTGTTCCTTCCCATTTTAGCTTTTTGGACTGTTCTTCGAGTTCCTTTGAAATTCTTTCGGGATGGATGTTAATAGGATTCAACGCGCGAGTCACAGCCCACTTAAAACACTTATCGTCATTGATCTTCATATTGACGATCGCTTTCCTTCTTTTGATTGACTCAGGTAGGGGTTCGTGTCTTTTTCCCCTAAGTGGTCGGAATTCTCCGATACGGATTTCGAGTAAATCTACCCTTCCGATCGTCCACCCACTACCACGCTTTTGGTACTCTGAAAAGGACTTCAGCATTTTTTCCTTCATGATGGAGAGAACCTCTTCTGCGTCATCTATACCGATAAGTTTGTGGGTTTTTGACCTGAAGTGGGCGACGGTTGATACTTCCTCCCCAGTTTTTGGATCATTTCTTACAATTTCGCATGCTAGGGATATGCTTACATTTTTTGGTTCCGTTTCGGAATTTATCAGCGTTGTGACCTCGTCTTTTGTGATGGTCAGAAAGTAAGCCGGGTCGTACGCACTGTTAGGATTGATGACGTACGTTTTTACCTTCTTCTTAATACCATGCTTGGTTAGAATGGGTGTTAGCTTCTCTTCCGGGTTAGTGTCGTACCACTGTTCGTCCTCGTCTTCCGTTTTCTGGTGCTTTATTGCGTCATGCCATTGGTCTTCTTCCTCTTTGCTGTTGTTGTAGAGTTTTACTACCTTCTTCCTCATTGTGTTGAAGGCGTTGGATACACCTTTCCTTATGGATGACGGTACGTGGGTGGTTAGCCAGTTGTACCATTCCCTTATTTTGTCCGTAAGTCCTTGTCGGTTATTCATCTTTCCTTTTATTATATGGAAAAATAATCCTAAAGTTGATTTTGTTTTCCAAACCCAAAGTGTTTGAAAGTAGGAAAGATGAACAACCGACCGACAAGGACTGACAGTAGGATAGAGTCCTTTTATTATATGGAAAAGTTTTACCTTTAAACTAATCCTAAAGTTGATTTTGTTTTCAACTTGACTGGTTCGGAGTTTTAGGACTTGTTGACGAAGTCCTCTTTATTGATATGTGAAAGATTTTGCGCGTGCAATGTTGATTTTATAGTAATTTTAATTCTGTCAAATTTTCTTCATCATGGACGACAGAGATGAGAGTGTACAAGGACTCATGATGGATTAAAAGCACTTTTTGGAAATTTCCCAGAAGGATCTAACACTTTATAGACAGGGCTCTTCAGATATAAATAAAACAATCATAACTGAAGGTTCGCAGGGAATCACAGACGCATACAGGAGAGTCCAGCTATACTTCGAATGTTCCGTAGAAATGACGGAGTTTATTTTGCAGAAGTGTAGATGCACCGACTTTGCGGACGCCAGCGTCACCTTTTCACACGAAAGAGTTGATGGACAGGTCGAGGTTAGGTTTGAGGACACGAGAACGGAACCGAACGCCATTATTATGGGTGTGAACGCGATCCCTTTCGGTCCACCGATAGGTATTATTATTTTTCTTACCATTCCGGAGGATGTGACGCTTGGAGAGATAGACAACTTCACGCTGGACGGTTTGGGGTTCGGCATTAATTTGGGATGGCCTGCCGGTTTTGCAGAGTCGTGGGTGTTTTCCATGGGCGTACCGGAAGGAACAAATTAGGGGGCGGTAAGAAATTTGCCCGACATTTCGGAATTGTGCCCGACTAGTTCCGAAAAATTTTTTTCCGGAAAAATTATTTTGGCGACCTCCCCTCCCGTCGCCGAAAAATTTTCGATCAGTGTACCATTTTAGGGGTCCAAAAATTTTCCGGACATACCAAAATTTTTCGGAAAATCACACATATTTTCCAAACAACACAAAATTGACCACAAAATTTACTGCATTTCCGACTAACTTGACAGAATTTGTCCCATTTATTTTTATTATAAACCAAAATTGCCCGACTGTTGATCGACAATTGCCCGACTGCCCAAAAAACTGGGGGCTACCGCCACCCCCCGCCCCCCCCCCCCGCACGGTACGCCTATGAGTGTTTTCCATACCGTCTCTACGTGTCCGTTCCTACGGTATGGGGAACCTGTTTAGGATATGGTGGAGTGACCGATCGGTTATGGCTGGTGAGGACGAAAGCGAAGACAAGGTCGAGTACGGAAACAATTTACCCGTCAGCGGTATTGATGCCCTTTGAAATCAACACTTTATAGACAACACCAACTACAAATAAAACCATGGGATATGTTCAGTTCTATTTTCGATGTCCGGAAATCCTGTCCGACCTTAATGACATATTAGGGCGTGGAGCCTGCATTTACTTTGGGTTTCGTTATGTGAATGAAAGAACTGGATTTGAATTAGATCAGCATCACATCATGTGTACCGCAGTTCCAGTATACAGTAACATAAATAATACTATAATGGGGATTTATGAATCAACGAGATTGATAAGGAATTTCATTCCAATCCGGTGTTGGTTGGAGTGTCAGGAATACAGCGGAATTAACTCCGTTCTCGAATTGGGAAAGCCGAGTGAGCTAGACCGGTTCAACAGGGAGAATATGCCCCTTTTGGAGAATGATAAGAACGATGAAACTTTATGTTATCCGTATCGTAATCTCGATAACCTTCTGTGTCTTCACTAGGTTTCTGGTAAAGGTCTTTAAATCAAAATTTTAATGCATCTCTTACATTAAAATTATACCGTGGGATCTTCTTATAAAGCTTCCCGCATTTCGGCCTCCATCTCATTTCTTCCAGCATTTCCATCTCTCCTATCCGCATTTCCGCCATAATCTCCTCCTCCTCTTCGGGCCTCTCTCTTTCCTCAGTCCTTTCCTCCGACCACCCCTCCCAGGACATAGAGGTATGAAACCAATTATTTGTGACATCTGTGGGTAAGCCTAGGCAAATCTCGTCCTTCGTGTCTTTCGTACTTTCGATACAGCAGTCGATCACGTCGACGGATTCGGAAATGGTAATAAAAATAATAATACCCTTCGGACCTCCAGAAACGCAATCCACACCTCGAATTTCGGCGTTTCGACCCATCCATCCTTTCCCGAACTTAATTCTATGTTTTGCCAGCAGACCTATTTCACCTATTGTGATGGTAACCGACATGTCCTCATAGTTAATATACTTGCATAATCGCTCAATACGATCCATCTTTTCCGGACAGTTGAAATATAACTGGACCTCGTTATTCGATCTTCTGGGTCTCTTCATGATTGTTTTATTTGTATGTAGGAAAGCCTTGTCTATAAATTGTCGATTTTACCGATTTTAATGTAGGAAATACATTAAAATTATATCGTGTTCGATATCCATCAATTTTTACCAAATAGAACATTTCGCATCCCAGCCCTTACCGGCGTATCAACCAATTCATTATTCTCATACATTTCCCTCAAATATTCATCAAACATTGCACCTTCTTCACACTCGCGCATCAACCTTTCCTCGTCCGTTTCCTCAACTCTTTCCTCTTCGTGTTTCGCTCTCACCTCTTCCAATTCCTCCGTTAGCTCCGTCGGGGTTATAGAGTTAGGAAGCCAATCATGCACAATATCCGTAGGTTCATCCAGGTGAATCCTGTCCTCCGGACTTTTGAGCCAGCAGTCAATCACATCGATGGATTCGGAAATGGTAATTAGGATGTGGATACCCTTCAGACCTTCGGAAACCTAATCCACACCTTTGATTCCGGCGTCCTTTCCCATCTATCCTCTCCCAAACGTAATTCTGTGTTTCGCAATCAAATCTCTTTCGCCTACGGTCGAGATGATGACCGTCATGTCCCCATAGTTAGTATACTTGCATAATCGCTCAATACGATTCACCTTTTCCGGACAGTTGAAGTAAAGCTTAACTTTGGTATACGTTCTTCTGAAACTCGTCATGATTGTTTTATTTGTATGTAGGAAAGCCTTGTCTATAAAGTGTTGATTTTGAACTCTAATCTACTTGAGACCTACTTAAAATTATTTTGAGACACTCTTGAGCAAAATTAAGGACCATTAAAATTATTTTGAGGCACTTTTAAGCAAAATTAAGAGTATTCGTCCCCTATAGCGTAGACTGGTTTAAAAGAAAGTCAGATCTTCTCCCATTTTCAAAGTCAGATCTCCTCCCATTTCGGATTTTTCGCTTTTTTAACCATCTTGCCAGGTCCCTACCTGGCGTGGGTGTAAGCGAAGCGTGGAAATGAGGGTGTGTATATTTAAAGTTTACTAAGTAAAATAAAACATGTCAGAAGAGAACCCTAGTACGCTCACAAATCCGGTGAAGACCCACGTCAAGGATCCGAAAAAAGTACAGTCAGGACGCAGGCTTGCTAAGATAAGTCAGGAGGCAAAAGCCAGGAAGCGCGCGCAACTTGAAGCCATTAAGGAAGAGCAAAATGTTTTGGATGTAGAGAATAAATGTGAAGGGTTGGCGATTACCCTGGAGAGAGTTGGTATGGTGGTAGGTATTACTGTGGGACTTGGATCACTCTACGTCATGTGGTGTAATCGTCGGGAAAAAAGTGAAAAGCTGGAGGAAAGCAAATCCACAGAAAAACCGCAACTCGCACCAAAACCGCAGGGTGGTCCAGACCTGTTTGACTGAAACCGATCCGAATATAAAAGGTTTAGCTATAATAAAACACAATGACCGACACAAAGAAGGAAGTGATCAACGAATTGTACGATGCCACACTACTGACGACCGGGGTCGTCGGAGTATCCTACCTTGCCAAAAAGGTTGCTGGAAAAAGTCTCGGTGCACCGATGATCTTGGAAGGAGCGGCGAAGTTGGCTGTTGCCGTAGCCGGAAGCGCATTTGCCATAGGATATCTGAAAGATAAGGGATATATTTCCAAAATGATTGATAAATAAAAATTACATCAGTTGTTGTAGGAGGACTTTTTAATGCCGTGACCTTTGCCGGAGCCGGATTTCTTTTCTCGAAATTAAATGGACAAGGATACAAGGAAGAAGTGAAAAGACATAACCAGGCATTGGAAAAACTTGCGAAAGCCAAAGAAAAATTTTATGAATCCAAAGTAAAGCGTAGGAACGACGAAGTCCGGCGTCGAGCCGAGATCCTGGACGCTAACAAGGACATTGAGGAAACAAACAGAGCGCTAGAAGATTTAAGAAATTTTACGAGACTCGTGGACGACTCAGCATCACAATAACGGAGACCAAAATTGGAAGATTATTATCAGCCGTCAGACGAAATGAAAACGTATGCGATGATGACGATGGGTGTTTTGGGAGTTGGTAGTGCCTACGGACTGACACGGATATTTTAAATCTTACGAAAATATTTCAGTAAAACTACTTTTTACTGTAAGGTTACCAGATAGCACAATAGTTCCGTATTTCCCGTCATGTCGGTAACGGTTCCGGATGCATCCACGTCACTAAACTTTAAACTCATAACCTGAATGGTTATACCTCCGGATCCACAATCCTGAGTTATGAAATACATGAAAGTAGCACGGATTAGACCATTTCCATTTTTCATGTGGAGAACAATATTTCCGGCAGAATTAGTGAAAAAACTAAGCGGTGCACCCATGGTTGGAGCTGTGTTAGATCCATCAGTCATGGCAAATCCTATAAATTTCATATTGTCCACGTCGGATTTGGAAATCTCATCCGTCTTATAGCTGTTCGGTGGATAGGCAATGGAATTCGGAAATCTGTACCAGGCATACTGACCCCCTATGCTATGAAGTTTTGTGATTTCATGCTACTTCCGCGGTGGTGGTGGTTTGTTTTTTGTCCGTCTGATTTATTTTATTTTCCAGACGTTCCAGCATAGGTTTTGTTTCGTTAAAATAATCGTATCCGAATAAGATGCTCATTGTTCTTTTATTTAACGTCGAAGTACCAAATACGCAAGTCCGAAGGATGTTACCGCTATCATACCAAGGGCAATATTCTGAATGTCGGACTTCTGTCTTAGAGCTGGTTTATTCCCTACCAGTGGTTTAAGATCTTCCGCGGTGGGAATTGGTGTGATGTTGTGACTGGGATTCGGACTTAGATCGGTACTATGTACTAAGTGTTTGACAGGTTTTTTCCGGTGTGATTAACTTTTTCACTTTTTCCGAACGTCATCCCATTTCTAGCCACTGTCAGGACATTGCTGAATCCCGGAATGGGTTTCGTCAGAATCCTTAAAAGTCCGAAGGGATTAGGATTAGACCTGGCATAATTGCAAAATTTAGGATGACGTGGGTAATGGAAATGGCCGTCCACATGTTGGAAATGGTGACCGTGACATCGTCCTGAACGATTGTGTCCTTCACCACCTTCCGAAAGACTTCCTGCGTTCGTAAACTCTTTACGCCTTGTCCCGTAATACTCCATCGGGTTTTAGCCTGCGCCCCTAGGACTGAATAAACGAAAGCCTCGATGAACTGTTGGAATAGCTTTTGTCCAACTCTGGTTAATCCTCGGGATTTTTTAGGGATAAGGGTCTTGTAATCATTTCTAACGTCGTAAGGGGACCTGCCGGTTAATTACTCGTATTCGATAAATGTTCCACCGTATTTAGTCTGATGGTATTTTTGACGTCTTATTCTTCTTCGTTCGTCCACCAGCTTGTCGTAGTACCACGTTCTGAGATTTGCATGGGAGGAGTCCGTTCTTTTTTTTCCACGTTTCATGAACGGGTATGAATTTTCGGATGGTTGTCATATCATCTTTCATAATGTACTGATCCAGAAGTTTGGACTATGCATAAATTTAATCTTGAAAGGTGAAAATGGAGATGAAAGCGAACGATGGAAGTTACTATGTTGGAGTGTGAGTCGGGACGATTATTCGTAAGATGATCCTCAGAAATTCCACACTTGAACGTAGCGATGTAGGCTGCGGCCAAGGAGCAAAAGTAGGAATTGGAATGGTAGTCGAACGACAGCTTATCGATGAAGGTACCCTTAGGCTTGTTGTACGTCGGTTTAATGGGATCTAATTTCGTTACGAAACTTTCGATCTCCGTGACGTAAACTGTGAAACTGTGCACATTCATTTTAAAATCTTTGTTCGGACGAAAAATCATGTCCGGAAGAACGCTTCGCCATCCATCCACCCAGTGTAAAAATGTATTACATTCAGGATTCAAACGGAACGTATCAGATTTAATGTCATAGCTTGTGAGGTCGTCCACCTTAAAAAAATATGTCTCTGGACTCCACGGTTCCGTCCTTGGCAAAGGTAACCTCAAAGTCAAATTTGGACATGGTTGCGTTGGGATACTTTTTTCTAAAATTTTCTTTCATTTTCCGGATTTCAATGGGCGTTGCCGCCTTCACTTTCTTATAACTCATTCCGTAGTAGTTGCGAAAGATATCCTCACTCATTGTTTTATTTGATGTAAGGTTCTAACAAAACATCTCCCGGAACAACTCCGGTGTTGGATCCGATTTTAAACCGGATATCGATTTCGTTGTACCTTCCAGCATTCACCCATGCCTGAATATCGATGTCATTGTACTTGGTCACGGTTCCGAAAAGAGGCTTGGCCCCGTTGATCGGAAGGGAGGTGATGATGGTACTTCGATTTCCGTCTGGTCCGATGTTGTGCTCACGGTTCACGAGATTACAGCTGACCGTGATGTATCGCAAACCATTGTGAATATCTACGGGACGGTCGCTGATGTGTGGGGTGTATGTAGGACCGTTGGAGGATTGGTATCCCAAAATCCCCGTGAGATTCCGAAGTCCCACCGTCTTTGTCCCGCTATCGAGGTCAATCTTTACCCTTCCGTCTGGATATTCCTTGAACGTCAGTCCGTTTTCCTCCATCTTTTTTCGTAGCTGTTTAAACGTCCAATATCCTTCATCCATAATAACTTTCTTTCCATCTACGGAAATGTAGTCGTTGTAACCCGCGCGAATGTTTTTGTAATTCCAAAACACAGCGGCAGTTTTTACAAAAAGTTTGGATTCGTGGGTAAGGATTAGGGGATCCCGAAGATTTAGAATAATCCACCGTCCTTGATGTAAGTCGTTATCTTCTTCATGTTTTTTTTACCGATAATAAAATGAGTGTGCAATTGGATGTAGCTCTTCGAGAAATATATTTTAACGTAAACGGTGGGTACATGTCGATGGAAAAACTATATCAAAAGGCAGGGGAAGAAGGTGTACCGGGTGTCAGCAGGAAAAACGTCAGAGAATGGTTACAAACGCAGAACACGTACATCATTCACAAACCATCCAGGAAGTATTACAAAACCCAAAGGACATATGTGGACGGACTTGCACAGCAGATCCAGATGGGCCTTGTGGACATGAACAAATTCAGCTACAAGAATAAGGGATTGACTGGTTGGATTTTGACTGTCATAGAAGTTCTGAGTCGGTACGCCTTTGCCGTTCCCGTCTGGCGAAAAAATACCGAAAGTATGACGAAAGCCGTTGAAAAGGTACTCGCACAATTTAAGGAACGGTTTGACAGATATCCGAAAGCAGCACAATTCGACGACGGAAAGGAATTCTACAATGTAGGAGTAAAGACGTTGTTAAAGGATCACGATGTCCATTACTTTTCCACGAGAACCTTCGAGAAAGCTGCACTCGTCGAGAGATTTAATAGGACTTTGAAAACAAGAATGTGGAAATATTTTACGGAAAGCAAACGAAAGTTTGGGTGGACGTTGTACCTGCCTTCGTCAAATCCTATAATAATTCCACGCACAGGACGATCGGGATGAAACCGGCGAATGTGAACGAGGAGAACAAGGACGAAGTTTGGACAAGGGTTTATGGATATCCACTGGACAGTTTTCCGAAACCCAAGTTCAAAGTCGGGGATCACGTCAGGGTGGAGATAAAACATAAAACGTTCGAAAAGGGATACGAACCCAATTTTGACAACGAGATGTATGTCATCACGGAGGTGTTTCGGGGAGATCCCAACATGTCCAGCCTTAAGGATCCGGAGGATGGGGAAGACATTTTAGGAAGATATTACGAACAGGAATTATCTTTAGACTTAAATAAAAATGGAAACAGTGGAGATGAATGACTTGTCTAACGACCGGTAGGTAGTGGTGGAGCCGAAGGAGGTGAGGAAGGTAGTGGTGGAGCCGAAGGAGGTGAGGACGAAACGGTAATTGACGAAGACGATTTCCTCGATCACCTCGACTAAACAGTTGACGGACTAAGTGAAGCAAAAGCCTCTAGTTTCCGTGAAGAGAACAAAGACGACACATACAGAAGGAGGAAGAAGCGCAGACGGATAAACTGTACTTAACCGGAATTTTTAATGACATAAAGAGAGAGTTTGCCAGAGAATTGTTGAGTAGCGAATACCGAACAGATCCGACCGACGGACAAAATTCCAGGGAATTTATCTCTCGTTTGGACATAACTAAACATAAGCTGTCGTTCGACGGAACCGTTATCGGGTACATTGATACTGGTGGTGCATTCAGAATGTCCGGAAATAAAAAATCTGCCGGGTCCATGACACAATTCAAAAAGCTATATGAAAAAGCACTAATCGATCACAAGGAAAAAGTCCGCAGCGTGGTGGAAGAGGAGACCGGAGGAGACATGCTAGAGGAGAACGCGGAGGAAACCTACGAAAACGCCGAGGAGAAATTTCACCAGGACGTTGTCAACGCAAGCGATAACCTTGCGGAACAAGCGGAAAGATTGGAAAGTGAAGGAAAATAACCGAACAGGAAAGAAGGGAATTTGCAGGAATAACTGCTCCTAAAGGACGGCCGAAGGGAAGAATCAAACACATGGACATTATGATAAAGGAATGGAAAAATAACCTGGAAAAAGAAACCGACGACGATAGACGACAGATAACACAGAGGGCGGTGAACGTTGCCGAACAGGCCATCGATGATGCAAGGCTGGAAATGGGACAGGTACGTAGGTCGGAAGAGGGAACACACAGGTACAGGGAAATAGTAAGGGACAACATCCGAACAAAATTTGAGAGATTCCACGTGTGGGCAAAAGAATACATGGGGGCGTTAGCTGCCATTGCCATCTCCATTGCCGGAATTATTACGACTGTAGTGTGGCCGGAAAGAAGACCATCACGGGAGCAGCTAATGGACTTGGAGCTGCCGGAAAAGCGTTGGCAAAGTTTGCAAATTAAACCTGCACTGCCAATTCTGGTACCTATTTTAAACATGTTAAGTACGATCCTAAGTTGGGGAGCCAAGGGTCTTGCCTTCCTCGCCCAGAATTTGTGGATCGTGGCGATCGTAATTGCCGGGCTATATTCAGGTATTTGCAAAATAGACGTAAAAAATAAATATCCTTTTGTACTATACTAAAACATAATGAACCGAACGGTTGAACTTATGCCTGATTTCCGACGTATGAACAAGGCAGAAATCACCAGAGATAGGACCGACACGTCCTAACCTTCAACCCCAACTCTCCCAGACCCGAAGAAGAAATTTTTGATAATATTCCAAAACTAAAAGCCGACTACGTTCTCGTACCGGACAGTATGACCCTTGTCTTCGACTTTAAGAACAGTAACACAAAATCCTGGTTCAGAAACAACTTAGGAAAACTACTCCAAAGGAGATTGGAAATTCGCCTGGCAGGAGAAAAAGTCTACGATAACAACGGAGATAGTTTGTGGGAGGTCTTTTAGGGCCTATGGTTATACAAGAAAAGCGTGACGACATGGTGGAGGATGGCATCGCTAGCGAAGCCACAAGGAAGAAAATATCCAAAGACGATGCTGTAAACGACGATGTGGATGCCGCCGCATTGTTCGAAGTATTTGGAACAAAACAAAGAATCCGAATCGGTAAAATCCTAAAAGATCACGGACTCTACGCTCCACACAATATGTGTGATCAAACGCTAACCAACTTTTTCAAAGACAAAAAGTTCGCGTTGGTCATCGATGTCAGAACCGTAAACGATGTCAGCACATTTGGAAACGGGCTAAAATTCAAAACACTCAGTCTGGAATACTGGTGGAAATCACGAAAAAAGCTACAACTGCGAACGTCGTATGTCACATGTTCGTTCTTTCTGACGGTGTTATCGGAATTGAAAACGGACAACTAGCCGGAGTACAGTACTAAAATAATAAAAAAATATTTAGGGATCACGGTTTTTCCAAACCCAAAAGAGTGTGGAAAATTTCCATACTTAGTTGTCAATGTCGGTCTTTGGTTCTTCTTCGGAAGGTGGTGGTTCGGGTGTTCTTCGGTAAACATGCTTTACGGTCGTCACTCTTCCGCTAACGATCCCCAGATAGGGTATGTATGGGGACAGCTTACCCACCACGCTTTAGACATCACTCCTGGACAGTTTTGTCCTGATTTACTTCCGTCTTTAGCTCTTCCCCGCTGTCCACCATGTTGATGGCTTCCATAAGACCGGAAAATTTATCAATCAGGGCTTCCGTCAGCAGGATGTTTACCTTTTCCCTTTGTGCAACGATATAGTCCTTCCGGACTTTCGCGAGGACTTTGTCAGACGCTTTCCTGAGATATTTTTCAGACTGGGTAATCTCTCCCGCGTTGGACAGGCGAATAAGCTCCGCCCTGTGGTCCTCAATCTCTGTTTCTTCTGCGGATTCTTCGATGGTCGGTAATTTCGATTCCATATCTTTTATTATAACATCGGAATCTTTACCTCGTGATTGAACGGATGAACCAGGTTTACCTCAAGATGAGCGTATATGATTTGGCAATGGAAGTCAGTTGCTGAGTGATAACGATGGTGGAAATACTCATGTGACGTGCGCTAAACCCAAGATCAACCAGCTCCTCCGTACGATTCTTCACGGACTTGGTGCTGGCGCAGTCGTCCAGGATGATGAGGGATTCCTTTCCCTTTGTGAAATCAGCGACAAATTTAAGATACTTCTCCACGTCGTCCTGTCGGCAGGGAATGACAAAGAAACTATCATCCTCGTGAATGAAATCCTGGTCGTAGGTCTTATTCCAGTGTTAGGTGGGACAAAATATATTTTCAAATTGATGAAAAAACGTGGTTTTCAATTCCTGGACGAGATCATACGTACGATAATCATGTTAAATAGCATTTTATTTTCCGGTTAAAATATAAAAATGGGATGCTTGTCCACAAAACCTGAAATCACAAACGGGGCGAAGTACAACAAGAACCACCGGAAAAGAAAAATGTTTAGCTTGGGTATTGGCATTGAACGAGGAGACATAACGATGAGCGCACATACTCAGATCGGTTACGTCTGCGCAGCGGTAAAAAAATATGAAAAACAAAATGATGAAGGTACCACGGAAACTGGTGTGGCTGTGCCTGATCAGCTGCCTGCTGATCCCGATAACGGTTGAGGTTTTTCTCGTCATCGTCCCCCTAAAATTACTATTTCAATTTTAATGCTTAGTGGAACATTAAAATTGCTCAAGTAATTACTCAAATTACTCATTAAAATTACTCCTAGTGTCTGAAATATCTTCTTACACCGACTATGGGAAGCCCTGCTTTTCGGAATATTAAGAGGGCCTCTCAGTAAAATCCACCCACTGGTTTGGGGAAGGAAAAATAGATTTAGCTCATATTTTGCATATGAACTAGACTTTGGTCAATATTAATCGAGCTTCTTTCAGAACGTTTCAACTTTCTGTTTTACAGGAGTTATAGCCCATGTTGAAATTTGACCTTGCGAGAGTATTTTCAGACCGGAAATGAAGGGTAATTTTACAAGAATTCATCTGATTTTTTGAAAACGTTGTGATGCGTTTATCCCCTCCAGTTACTGTTCACATGCAGATTAACAACTAATACTCTCGTTTTTATGGAAATTGAACAACTTTATTTGCTTAATCCAATTTTTTTATAGTTTTACAAAACTATGTTTTCAAGATGGCGACGAGAGGCTGAAAATTGCTCATATTTTACTTAAAACAGCTCAAAAGTGGCACTTATCTCAAGTTCAAAAGGCATGTAATTTGAAATTATACCTACTAAAGTTAAGTAATCAGGAATAAAACTCGTCTGCAAACAATTTTCTGAAAAGTTATAAATCTCCAAATTGGGCCTATTTTTAGCTGTTTGTTTACATTCGCGTGTTCGCTGATCAGCGACACTAGTAATAATTAAAAAGTTAAATAAGCTGGTTTATTATCTAGGTTCTAATTCACAACATAGAAACATTCAAAATACAACCTTAACCATTCTTGGCTTATTCACATGAATAATTTCACAACTGTTAAATATCTTTTTAAAATATAAACGGGCGGTACTTTCTGTGGTTGTAGCAAATTTCAAAGCTGTCAGTATCTCTGGCAGTAAAAGTGTTCGGTGCATTAACTTTTCTATTTAACTCGTCTCGTAATCTTTATCTGTCCCTGTAAATGGAAATTTTGCTAGAAAAGTCGGACATTAATTCTTTCTGCATGGATGCAACATATTTTTGTACATAATTGCAGTCAAAATACTACAACCTTCCCACTTCCGCTTTTGTAGTCTGTTGCATTTACTATTTTGTTTTGTATTTAATATTGTAGCGGTCGCCGAATTATGGAGAAATATGGCGATAAAATTTAGTTTTCTTTGATTTTTGTAGTAAATTGAATAATTGTAACTAGGAGTGCGTTTTTCGTTTGATTCACTGCATGTGGACGCGTGGAGGTTTCGAAATTTAACTTATGTCGTCGTATTTCCCTATAATTTGTTAACCGCTGCAGTAGCGGGAATTCAGTAGGGGACGATGGACCGCGGGGGCGGGGGTGGGAGGGTTCTAGTATTTTGACTTTGAAATCTACGTTCTCGCGGGTGGAACTGCAAGCTGGATGGCTGGCTTGCCGATTATTTTTGGCGGCAGCTCTTATTTTTACTTTGTGCATGCTTGAGTCGTGGGGGGGGCTGTTCTTTTGCTGGCCTGGGGAATTTTGCATGTGGAAGAGGCCGGGGAGTACAGGAAGTTGTATAAATTGTTGAGTATAATGAAGACATTTGTAATCACCTCAGAAGTTGTCACCTCACGAGGCTTACCATCAACGAGAGTGAACTTATACTTGCCAGAGCAGGGCACTTTAATCCTACCCAGGAACAGCTGACAAACATGACTATCCAGTCTGTTATTAGATCAGTTTCATTTTCAATTGGGTCTATCCTGCCAATATGAGATCAGTGGATAGATTCTATAAAAAAACGAAGCCAATAGACAAATTTGGCTAACGTTGTTTACATCGTTGCTACCCAATTCACAGCTTTGGATAACTCACATGCCTAGTTACTATTGTTCTAGTTTACAGAAGCATGGACTGAATAGAGCAACAGTAACTAAACATTAAACTTATGTATTAAGAGTTAGTTACCTTTGTTCTATTTTATGCTTTAGTAATCTAGAACAATAGTAACTAGGCATGTGGGTTATATAAAGTTGTGAATTGGGTATAAAAAAACGTTACCCGAATTTGTCTAATCGAGCGAGACTTGGGTCAGTACATGTATTTTTATAAAAATAGCAACCCTTCGGCTAAACAGGATTCTGATTATCATATTGAGCGAGATCAAAATTAGGGGAGTTTCTGCAAAGTGCATTAAACCATATTACCTGTAGCACTATTTCATGACCTAAACATCGCACAGAG
>CACRXK020003205.1:12356-37609 GCA_902702795.2 Paramuricea clavata | reverse complement strand
TGTCACAGTCTCAAGACAAAGTCTTTAAATCTCATGACTTTTGAGGAAATCTGTTTTGTAGAAACATCACGCTCAGTTTTGAGGTGATAATGACACTGAATTTCAATTTTGTTCCAAGACTTGCAATATTAATTAAACGCAGTAGATATGAGGAGTATATACGTTTAGCTGCAACATTCATGATCTTAAATATTTTAGCTAAATAAAGAACTGACTTTTTGATGCATTTAATATTTTAATCCATAATAAGACAACCTGAGAAATTTCTAAAATCTCACAGTTTTTCACAAGATCCCACAACTTTGTAAATTAAACTCACAATTTTTGCCACTCTGGGGTTGGCTTGTCTAGGAAGAACAACAAAAAATGTTTTGTTTGAGCAAAATTTTCAATCTTTTTCTTTAATCAGACTATCAGCCCATGCATCCTGTTAAGGCGGATTTCCAGTCCTCGCACGAAGCTCCTCGCAGCTCGCTGCGAGTGCATGCATCAGCACTTTCATCCAATCACAATGCTAAACAGTTAATTTTAATTAGATGCAAGCACTCGCAGCGAGCTGCTTCGTGCGAGGACTGGAAAACCGCCTTTAACCCTTTAAGTGGCAATGCGCCCTACATTATTATTTTACTCTGTCTAACACAAGACAATTTTACTCATTCAGAGGGAGAGTGCTGCCACTCAATGGGTTAATTATGAAATGTTGATTCCCATGCTGTTTTGTCCACATTTTCTGTCCATTGCATTTGTACACTGCTCTTATACAGTACAGTACATGTGATTGTAGTCACTCAGTGACATGGATACAGGAGAATCTACATTAGGACATGCAATCAACCAACTACCTGAGATAATTCATGTTTTTACTGGTTTAGTATATTTTGATGATAGTATCTTGAAATACAGTTCTTTCAGTACTGTACTCTTCTATTGTGAACAGGAATTGCACAGCAGCTGCTGTATTGAATTTACGATATACCCAGATAACATTGGGTTCACATAACATTCAGGGTTCCCAAAATAATTTAAAGTAGGAGGATTTTTGAAAGAAGAAAGTGGCTATGTTGTGCAGAAGGTACCTTACCAAGGGGCGTTAGAGGACCTCCCCATGAAGATTTTGAAATTTATGTGTCAGTCAATTCCAGCAGTGCCCATCCCCCGGGAATTCTAGGCCATTTCTGAAAAGAAAATGGCTATGTCCCCACCCCAGGGAAAGAAGAACTGTGCTAAAGCCCCACCCCTGGGCAAACAAATTGGGTCTATATCCCCACACCCGGGCAATAATATGGACTGTTTAGTACACATTGATTTGCACATTGTAATTCTATGCCTATAGACAATATAAATGCAAAGTACAAAAAAGAAGTTCTACAACAAGAATAAAAATGCTTTTATATTAATGCAACACTGTATAAATTCTCAACCCTAACCTCAGCGCATCTAGCTAGACCTATGATAATATTAATGTCAACCTTTGAAAATATTGTCTTTACTTATTAAAGGTCCAGACACACCAAACAGGATTCGACAACGCGATGCGATTTTTCGATTTTCACTGACCGATAACTTTGATCCTAGTTTAAACTTTCTAAATATTTATATATTATATAACATTTTGAGTTATTTGGTCCACATATCTTTTAAAATTTGCTCTCTCAAAAAACATTGGCTGTTTTATTAACTTTCAAAAACTAAAAAATCGAGTCACGTTCTCGAATCGCCACCGGTGTGTCTGGACCTTAAGCCAGGTTTCGTATGCTCTGATGGTTGGCGATGCACTCATAGATCATTTTTTATAGTGATCATTGTCCATTGAAGGAGAAAAACTATTTCATGTAGACAAAAGGATTTTACTCATCAATGATCAAAGACAGTGGTACTGAAAGACCATTCCAAAGAATGAGTATCAAGCCATTTGCAAACAAATTCAGTATCTTTTCCAGCTAAATCTGCCTTGTTATAGTCCGCCAATCGCCATGATGGAAAACGTCTAAGTCCCCATCCCCGGGCTTCCATCATTTCTGTAGAATAGTTTTGTAGATTTTGATACCCATATATTTTTAGCAAATAATATGATACTAGTTTACCCACAGGGTAGTGAATGCTGCCTTGGTATAGCATTGTTCCCAAATCTTTAATATTTTTTAAAAAGAATAAGAGTAAGAAATATTTGTAATCACAATTCCCCAATTAACCAAAATTTTGATCTCAACAAGTCTAGACAAAATTCCATCATAGCATGAAAGAGCATCGCAAAATTAGTAATATTCCAAAGTTTCGTTGCGAAATGTTGTAAAATGCGGATAATATAGCCTTGCAAAATTTGCAATTTTCAGTCATTTTAGATTACAAACGGGAAATGGTTACAACTTTTCCAAAAATTTGGTCTTAACTAGCCTAAACAAAAATTTCATCCCAACTTGAAAGAGCATCACAAAATTAGTAATATTCCAAAGTTTCGTTGCAAAATGTTGTAAAATGCGGATAATATAGCCTTGCGAAGTTTGTAATTTTCAGTCATTTTGTAATTTGTATTACGCACAGAAGTGGTAACGGGTAACCATCTCCCATTTGTAATCTAAAATGACTGAAAATTGCAAAGTCTAGATTTGTTGAGTTCAAAATTTTGGTTAATCGGGGAATGGTCCGTTGGAATCATCCATAATTTATAGCGATGAGCCGATTAATCGGTAAATAATCGGCAAAGCCGATTAATCAGCCGTTTTTAAATAATCGGTAATCGGCCGATTATTGCCTGATAATCGGCCATAAGACTTTTTCTGCAGCTGCCAAGCACATGCTAAAATACTGAATACAAGCGAATAGATATTCACATTTTGTTGCATTTTGTTCAAGCGAAGTGAAGCTGGGAACATTTCCACTGACAAACGCAGCAGACTAGCTCCGCATAGCTGACAATATCCTGTTTTTACACCATAATCTGCCAAAACTAAACTTTGACTATTGACATGCAAGATTGAAGCTGTTTTTAATAGTACATAGTGTGTATTGTAAACAATAAAACCGCATTTACAACTTCATTGTTGGTCATCTTGTGATTTTTCGCTTGCTTTTTAAAATAATCGGCAGGTACCGATTAATCGGCCGATTAGTTACGATAATCGGCTTATAAATTATCGGCCTCAGTAATCGGCAATTTTCCTTATCGGCTCATCCCTAATAATTTATACACTTGAATGTGCAGTATGATAACTCGGCGCTCGAGTTTCGTATCGAAAGAGGAACAGCCGAACAGGTACGATGGCTAACAAGAATGAGTGTACTTATCAACTTATCTAACGCGAGGAAAAGATCAAAATGGTAGGTATGGCTGTGATATCTAGTATATAAAATTGTATATAGACAATTTGCCTACAAATACGGTGCTAGGTCAAAACGGCTCCGCTTCAATAATCATATGATTTAGACCAGGGGTTAATTATAAAGGGCAATGACACAAAAATATACACAAGACAACCTCACATGTTGAATCTGTTCACTTACGCACTGCGTTGTGATGCAGTACAAGTACAAGTACAAATACAAATGACAAAGCATTTTTAAAGGCTTTAAATCCTAAAACATATTTAAATTAAATCATACGGCACATAAATAGCCCGCACATTCAAGATTTTAATATCGTATTTCAGCCGCGTTTATACTGCTTGGCGCGCATTCGCTGCGTTATATTAATTTATATACCTATGTTATATACACATATTTATTACTAATAAATCAACACTATATGATAATATATAAGAACTCACAAAGAGCAGTCACCTTTTTATAAATAAACCTTTTTAAAAGCATGTCATTGACATTGTCATTGCAGACCAGAGGCAAAAAGCACAGCCACATAGGCCTACCAGATTTATTAAGCAATCATGAGATTATATACATGGAAAGAATATGGAAATTATGTTAAAAGCACCCCGTATAATGACGAAAGCACCGCGTATAATGCTCGAACCACTGCGTATAATGGCGAACGCACCGCGTATAATGGCGAAAGCACCACGTATAATGCTCGAACCACTGCGTATAATAGCGAAACCACCGCGTATAACGCTCGAACCACTACGTGTCGACAAAATGCCGTTTGATCACTTACGCCAGCTATGGCTCTTTCCATAAAAGAAAACCAAAGATGAAAGATGATCACATTGCTTGTTTGCCTTATGCCTGTTTATTAGGCAAGAATAGCCTGCCCGGCCCGGAAGCAGTGCATTGTGGTAGGCCGAAATACGCCGAAACGATCGAGATTTCATCTGCCTTATATATATATACATATACATAAAGATTAGGACTGCTGCCTCGCTCGCTCGCTTCACGCTCGCTCGCTACGGCAGCAATAAAAGCAAGAAACCTTTCCCTTGACATTTCGTTCACAAGCAGGACATATTTTGGTTTATATTCGGGAAAAATAGCCTGCAATTGTCTACGCTATATAGACGGTGAAAATTGCTGGGTACTGGCTTCTATTGGGAACTCTGTAATTGTGGGGTTTTGGGTCATGAAATATCTTGGGAAAACCTGGTTTTCATGACTATAGTCCCCTTTCCTATGTTATTTCGCAGCTCAAAACCCCACAAACCGCATATGGTGGCAAGCTTACACATAAATATTTCCATTGTCTGTGGTACTTACATATTTGTCTAATATCTTGAACAATGGCAGCAAACACAGGACTAACATTTTCCAAATCAATATTTAGACTCCCAGTTTCTGGATAAGTTCTCAATATTTCTGACAGAATTCTTACCCAATCATCAGAATCACCAGAACCTATTTCTAAAATATCATTTAATTCGGAACTCATCTCCTGGGCACTTCTCCTTGGTATGTAGAGAAATGACATGAGGAGCTTGATTTTCACTTGAGAATCTAATGTATGAAAACAATCTTGGATATTTCTTAAAACATCTGTAGTTAAGAAAGACCAGATATTGGTTCCTGACCACATATCGTCACTAGATAACTTATTGTGAAGCCACATTGCTGTATCCACATCTCTCATGCTCGCCATATTGAATTTTCCAAAAAACTGATCTCGCGACAATCCGAAAACCTGGATTGATACTCTTCCCCTCCGGTTGATTATGCAGTAACAGGGCGGTAATAACCAAATTTTTTCCAGGGGGCGGTTGTTTATATTTCTGCACGTGTGTTTATTTCAAAACTTCAGAGAAGAAACTCCTATCGATCCAGACAAGATCTCTGAACTGAGTCTGAAGAAATCTTTCCAAATTTATAGAGGGCCCCCTATACTTTTTGCGTGAAGCGTGAAGGGCTTATTTTACTTCGCCGTGAAACGTGATCGGGCCCCTTATACGTTTTGCGTGAAGCGTGAAGGGCTTATTTTACTTAGCCGTGAAACGTGATCGATGATTTTCTTAATCCGTGACTCGTGAAAAGGCAAAATATTTTTACGTGAAAGCATATTGTGAAGAGGTATAGGGGGCCCTCTTTATAGACAAACTGTCAGGAAGTTTGCTTTGAATTTTAGGTTAACCTAGTGTTAAGCTAACCCAGCTTTGAACAATCGGCCCCAGGAGGCTAACCATTACCTAGCCTGTATCACACGTGCGAAAATCCATCCCCGAAAATTGCGTGTTATCGAGTGAGATGCCCTAAATACTGCAAAATTAAAACAACTATCAACCAAAAATCCAGTCTTTGTTAGAAGATGCGTGAGCTGAGCGGGAGGGCACGCAGAGCCGCCGGAATATCGATAATTGCGGGGGCAGATATTCATATATTCGTGTTCACATACTGTAAAAACAATCGATTTCAAAAGAAATAAATTGCGCAGAACACGAATATATGAATATCTGCCCCCCAATTATCGATATTCCGGCGCCTCTGAGGGCACGTGCAAAGGAGTACGTCCATTCCTCTGATGCAGGGGCGGCGCTAGACGGAGGGTGGAACACACGCCACCCAAGTCGTCAGGTAGTCGGCAAATTACTGTATCCCAGTCGGCAAAACATGAATTGGATGGGAAGAAAAAACACTAAAAACAGTGAAGTGAAACTAATTAAACGAGTAACGGTACGTAAACCCATAAGGAAAAACTTTGATATAGTCATATGGAGTAGTAAAAATGACTCGGCAAAATTTCACTTACAGCCCCCCCCCCCCGGTTGTTTTAATGCAGATGAAAGAATATTTAGAGATTCAATCAATGGGTTTCACAAAATTTCACTTACCCCCCCCCCCTTGTTTTGATGCAGATGAAAGAATATTTAGAGATTCAATCAATGGGTTTCGTCATATTCAGTGAGGACATATCGATCCCTCAAACTTTCAATCTATTTTCAGATTCTTCACTAGCTGCTAGATTCTCAGTCTCTAAAATCAGGGGCTTGTCATAAACATGTATTGTTAAAAGACCCGTCAGGGCAGGGATTATTTTAAAGAAATGTTATGACTGCACAAAAAAAAACATGTTGCACAGCGAAGGATTGCTGAATAGCTCTATATATTTATAAGTGCTTTTTATTCAGTGCTGTACTCAGTGTAACTGGGTTACCTAAAAATTACCTTCTTGCCAATTATTGAATCAAACTCCATAACAGGAAAATTTAACGAATTTGTAATTGGAATGTGCCATGGCCCATGTGGGCATCAACTAACACAGGGAACCTAGCCTACATGTAGGCCTAACGCGGCTAAGGCATAGAAATATTAGACCTATTATTTCTATGACCTAAGGCCAGGAAAATGGACCCAACTAGGCAACTGGGTGATGGGGAATTGCAAAGACAGAACTTTTCGGGGGGGGGGGCTTGGAGTCCTTCCCCAGATAAAGATTCGTATTTTAAAGCCCTCCAGAGATTACCCTGGGTGCCAGGGTTGTCTATCCTCTATTATCCCCCTTTACGAGCGTGGAAGAACCTCTAGCACCCAGGGTATCCAGAGGTTGATTTCTTGAATTTTCATACACAATTTTTCGATATATTCTATCCTCAACGAGAACGAATAGAATATAAAATATTGTTTGATTTATATGCCTTATGGAAATTGTGTCGAATCTGTAATCTCACTGTTATATATTTTAGGAAAATGGCGCCTTCACATGCTTTAAGTTTAATGCTTTAATGAAATACTCCTAAAACAGTATTATACTACACTAGGAGGAGTTATATATACTGAAAAACTAGATAATACTTATATTTATTTACAAGAAAGTCTTCATAATCACTGTAAGACACATATATTAGGCAGGGCCTTTTTTAAGGATTTTCCCGTGGGGGGGGGGCATTTTTTGAAAAGGGACCTTTCTGTGAGATAATATATTAGAGGGGATAGCAATGGCTGAAGGCCACGTGTGTGGCCAACATACAGGGCCGTAGCAACCGGGGGGGCTGGGGGGGCTGCAGCCCCCCCAATAATTTGCTAATAATCATTCTTTTTTCAAAATCATGCAAACTTTATCATTTAATCTGTGACAAACTGCAAAGAATGAAGATATTACTCATACTCCAGATCGTTCCTCGCGTAGAAATTTTAGCTGAATTTCTGTCGCGCATTTTCAAGAAAATCCCACAAAATCTGCACATTTTGATGAACTAATGATTTATTTTGTCTTTTGCGTGTTGGGTCTTGCGAAAGAAAACTCTGAAAATGCCATTTCAGACCATCTAGAGACTCCAGATTTTCGAAATTTTCTCAAATGTTCTGCCTTCATTCCCGCGCAACTGCCATTTACGACGAAAATTCCCGCCGCGCATTTATAATACTACAGTCTGGCCCATACTTTCCTGTAAATTTCGACATACTAAAACGCTGTTTTCTGACTATCAGAATTCTGTTAAATCTTCCCCCAAAGTCCAGGAAATGGCATTTTAGAGACTCTAAATTTAAAAATTTCCTCGGGCCTTCGGCCCTCGCTTTCAGTCCCCCCAATCGAAAAGAGCTTCCTACGGCCCTGACATACCACGCATGAATGGGGAGGGGGGTCTGGGGTGTACTCCCCCAGAAAATTTTATGAAATTTGAAGCACGGAAATACCATTTCCTGCATTCTGAGCATCCAAATTTGCTCCAAAATTAATGCTAACTATACTTGTATTTGAAATAAAAGAAGGAAAAATGCACAAAAAAAAATAAATTAACCATAATTTATCAGCTTATTAGAGGAGGATAACAATGGTCACGTGTGTGGGGTAGGCTTCTACAGATTATGCTCGGCAACATTTTGGCAACTTTTTACATTTGAAGCAACTCTTTATGATATCAGCCACTTCAAGCAACTTCCTCCGACCCTCCTCCAGGAAATGCATAATTTTTGGATATTTCTGGCAATATAGACCATGTTAGTGCTAATTTTATTTATAGAAAGATAATGAAATGCTTGATAGCCTTGAATCCCTTAATTAATCAATATTCTCTTCAAGCTCTTTTTCTTGGTCATATGAAAGAATAGCACGACAAGGCTCCAAAATATTTTCCTTATCCTTGGCCATTTGACAAACTTTTTAGCTTACCATTACTTCTACAGTTTTGGAGATTCTGATGGTAGTCTGCTTGACATTTGCAAACATCCATAACAATTACCCCCATGGCCCCATAACTGCAAGTTATATTAATTTGCTAATTGCTGGCAGCTCCGACCAGTTTGCAAGCTCACTTTATGACTGTTTATCAAACCCAACAATGGTGCAGTTTGAAAGTATCACGAAAGTTCATGTGCCTAATAGTAATGCACTATTATAAATACATATACTTGAGAAATAGAGTCTATAATAGAATAGAGTCTATAGAGATTATTCATAGCTGCAGTATGTTGTTCTATTATGTCTATTATGAATCTTAACTGATTTGATTTGATCATGGCTTCTTAGTCATTAAGTTGTTATAAGACTTTATAGTTATGAACTATAGTTAGTTAAGAACTTATGAACTGTTATTGTTGTATTTATCTACAGTGTTTAATATACGGTGATATCAGTTACTTTGCACCCACTCGTTTACAAGAAACTTTTGACATTTTAGGAGCAACTTTTTTTCAATTTTCGAGCAACTTTTGAGCAACTTATTCAACTTTCGAGCAACTTTTGAGCAACTTTTGAGCATTTTTAGAGCACAATTTCACTATTTTCGTAGCATAATCTGTCGAAGCCTAGTGTGGGGGTGTACTCCCCCAGAAAATTTTTGAAATTTGAAGCACGGAAATGCCATTTCCTGCATTCTGAGCATCCAAATTTGCTCCAAAATTAATGCTAACTATACTTGTATTTGAAATAAAAGAAGGAAAAAACGCACAAAAAGTTAAAAAAAATTAACCATAATTTATCAGCTTATTAGAGGAGGATAACAATGGTCACGTGTGTGGGGGTGTACTCCCCCAGAAAATTTTTGAAATTTGAAGCACGGAAATGCCATTTCCTGCATTCTGAGCATCCAAATTTGCTCTAAAATTTATGCTAACTATACTTGTATTTGAAATGAAAGAAGGAAAAAATGCACAAAAAGTAAAAAAGAATATTAACCGTAATTTATCATTAATTATTAGAGGGGAATACCAATGGCCGAAGGCCACATGTGTGGGGGCATAATCCCCAGAAAATGTTTGAAATTTGAAACCCTGAAATGCTATTTCCAGCATTCTGAGCATCCAAAAAATAAAAAAATTATTAACAATAACTTATTATTACTTAGTGGTAGAAAAACGTAACAATTTAAATCGATTTTGTTAAACAAGGACAAAGATAAAGCCTAAAACTTTGTTATTCTTCGCTGGTTTGTTTGTATAATTTTAGGAAAAGGGATTTTTCCTGGGGAGGGGGGGGCAAAATGTGATTTTGGGGGGGGGGGGGCACAAGGGGGGACTGGGAGGCAAATGCCCCCCCCCCAGCTTGTATGTTAAAAAGGCCCTGACATTAGGCGGCGATTATAGAATGATGTTGTCATATGTTATTAACAACAACAATGGCAAAAGCGACAAAAGACAATAACAACAACGACAACAACAGCTATGAGACTGCAAAACGAACATATAGTGCAATACAAACGATTCAAAACGATACTAATTAGCTACGTTAAGTGACTTAATTGAAGGCATGGCAAGTGTTTTGAACTTGGGGTTGATTGGCAAAGATTGTTAAATGGGATATGATTCCAGGTAACGATTGTTCTTGGATAAAATGAAAACTCATATACATTGACACACGACTGAATTTGGCGGTAAGGACAGATATTAGGCAGCCTGGATGCTCTAGTCAAAGGACACACGTCATCAGGAAATACAGGACACACGTTATCATTCACACAATATATATTTGATATAGATTTAAGGGAAGCCTTACATATCGATTTCGTCCACGAGAAACGATCATATGTTCGTTTGGGGGTGAGGGTGGGGAGGGGAGTTGCAGCTGTGACGTTTCTCTGCAAAATATCATGGAAAAATTCGACAGTTTTTTCGAAAGCCTTTAACATTTCGGAATCATCTTTGAAGAATATAAAAAAGAAAACAACTTGATACAAACACCAGTCTATACATTCATAATACTATACCTGTTCTATACATTTATATTATTACGCCTTCCTTGCATTGAAAGCACTTAAATTTCAGGAAAAACGCGCTAAAATTGTCAATATCTCAGGCAAAAAATTGTTTTCAGAAACATTGCTGTCATTGGAAATTTTGAAGTTTATATATTAATTAAAAAAAAAACGTATGCCAGCAGATGACATATTCCTCGCGGAAGTATCGCCAATAGCCGACCGTAGAAAATAGTGGAAAATTAACTTATGTGTACCACTAGTAAGAACAAAATATCGGTAACTATGTCTATGTGTGACGTTTTTAAGGGGGTGGGTGAGTGTGGGGAGGGGGTGTTCTCCAGAGAAACGAACATATGACGTTTCTCGTGGACAAAATCGATACGTGAGGCTTCCCTAAGTGAAAACCAGCATAAATGGTATGTGAAAACCAGCATAAACACTGGCACTGCACAAATTGGTTATATCACCACCTTTCCTTTACAATCAACAAAACGATTGAAGGTACAGACAGCAGGACTGAAGAGTCCCAAATTAAGTCCTACCTATACACATTACATTGACATTGTAAAACAATAGCCGAGACAGGGTTACAAACTTTAACAAAGTTCAAAGCTACAACACAAAAATACAACACACGATCAATGATAATGACAATAAGTTAATAACAATGTCAATGAATTCCAAATTATCCTTGTCCTTGACTTTCCAAAGTTAATATAAACTAGAAATGAACCGCCCATATATTGCAGTCCTTTCTAAGTCAACTACCTTAAAATGAAGCGACCTGAAAATTGCAAATGACCAATATATAGTTGCTTTTTAAATACATTATAACATTAGACTAATTAGTGCTATAAAAGTGCTGACGTGCAAATCTTTCCCCTAATGAGTGAAATTTTGATCTAGACACAAATTTCATCACAGCTTGAAAGAGTATCACAAAATTAGTAATATTCCGAAGTTTCGTTGCAAAATGTTGTAAAATGAGGATAATATAGCCTTGCGAAGTTTTTCGTTTTTCAATCATTTTGTATTACAAATGCATGGGAAATTGATAATCAGTTTTATCATCTGATTATCAATTTCCCATTTGTATATAAAATGCAAAATGACTGAAAAACGGCAAACTTCGCAAGGCTATATTATTCGCATTTTACAACATTTCGCAACGAAACTTCGGAATATTACTAATTTTGTGATGCTCTTTCAAGCTGTGATGAAATTTTTGTCCAGACTTGTCTAGATCAAAATTTCACTCAAAAGGGGAAAGGTCTATTGACTATTGCCATTCCTTTGGAACTTTTCTGCCTTCTTTTCTTTCAGAAATAAACCATTTATGCATGTTTATGTCAAGCTCCTGATTCTGAAAAAGGATCTAGTAGCTATAAATGACGTATCTGGATTGATTGGAATCAGACTTGAAGTCACAATCCTCAAGTTGCTTGCATGAAGATTCTACAAGCCGTCTCCCGTTTCATGCATATATAGTCATAGACTATAGTTCCAGAATTAGGCTTTATAGCTCTAGTGTCCCCCTGTTCCACTCGACTGTGCATTAATATGAATTCAGTCAATGACTTGGGTTGCTAGAACATAAACCTATAACTTGAAAAAGCAAAGTTATACAAGAAACTTTAATATATTAAAATTGAAGGCCAATGACTGTATATCAAACAGTAAGAAACTATTTGTTACAAAACAATCATTCTAACTTAGTTTGTGCTTTTTTGTTGAAAATAACACGAAAATGCTTGTAGATAAATAATGATTAATGGCTCAATATTTTCCATACTGTTAAAGTGTTATCTGAGCTATGAATAGTTTGATTCAATGAAATAAATCATTCAATTAATGAACACATTTTCTTCAAAATGTTTTTGTAAAAATTATGTCTGCGAAAATAAATTGATGAAAACAAGGAAAAATTGATTTATAACTTCAGTGTAGAACGTTTAAAACATACCCAATTAAATTATCAAAACAATAGTAATTTGCATCTATGTTTTGAAAGACGGAAGTTGAACTGAAGGCGTAAAATTTCGTCAATAATTTTTTTCTAAAAGGACAGTTTCGCCATAGAACATCGTCATTTTACCCTTCTTGTTGTGATCTGCTAGTGCGTTCGCAGAGGTCCGCCCAAGCTCTATAAAAGAAACTCGATCGCAGCTTTTGAAAAACAGGTTATCCATTATCCTAAATATCGAAGACGAAGAAGTTCGAAAGCAAAGAGAAGTGAAGATGTCACAAGTACAAGTTGCAGCCCCGGCTCCAGTAGCAAGAAAAAGAGCAAGAAAGGCAGCACCAGCCCATCCAAAGTTCCTTGATATGGTAGGAGAAGTCATCGGAACACTGAAAGATCGAAATGGCTCATCGCGTCAAGCGATTTGCAAAGCCATTCTTGGCAAGTATCCGAGTGTGAACCCAGATACGATGAACAGCCATGTTCGTAAAGCGTTGAAAAGAGGTCTCGAAACTGGTGCTCTCGCAAGACCTGCACGTTCCTCTGCTACTGGTGCAACTGGGAGATTTAAGTTGGGTGCCGTGAAACCAGCTAAGCCTGCGAAGAAAAAAGCTGCAAAGAAACGAGTGACAAAACGACCAGCAAAGAAAGCCGGCGTGAAGAAAGCGGCAAAACCAAAAGCTAAATCTCCTCGTAAAAAGAAAGCAGCAGCTGGAAAGAAGAAAACTGCAGGCAAGAAAGCAACCAAAGCAAAAACAAAGAGAGCCAGCCCGAAGAAGAAAGCAAAACCAGCAACAAAGAAAGTCGCGAAGAAACCAAAAGCAAAGAAGACTCCGACGAAAAAGCCCGCCAAAAAGTAAATTTGTCCAACAAGGACAAAAAGAAAACAACGGCTCTTCTAAGAGCCACCACACGTATAAAAGAAATAACGATACTCGGTATAAAATAAACTGCCTCAACAACCAGGGTTGGTAACTTGGCCTTTTTGCGGCCAAATAACTCGATTTTGGCTTTTTTATTTCTTGTTTGGCCTTGAAAAAAATGTTTGGCCTTTTGGCTCTATTTTGGCTTTTTATCAAGTGACAGGAATTTTCACTATTTTTTAGTATAATTTATTGTGAAGGAATGTTAAACCATAAAGCAACATGTAAGAATTGGGTATCGTTGACAGAGATAACCTAATGGACCATTTGCATTATAGACAAAATTTTGATCTAGACAAAAATTTCATCACAGCTTGAAAGAGTATCACAAAATTAGTAATATTCCAAAGTTTCGTTGCGAAATGTTGTAAAATGCGAATAATATAGCCATGCGAAGTTTGCAATTTTCAGTCATTTTAGATTACAAACGGGAAATTGATGCCCCAACACCCGATTGGGCTGTCAATTTCCCGTGCGTAATACAAAATGACTGAAAAACGGCAAACTTCGCAAGGCTATATTATCCGCATTTTACAACATTTCGGAACGAAACTTTGGAATATTACTAATTTTGCGATGCTCTTTCATGCTGTGATGAAATTTTTGTCTAGATCAAAATTTACTCTATAATGCAAATGGTCCATTTCATTGACACTCAGTAAAATCTCAGGAAATTCAGCCAATCGTAAAGCTGAAAAACTAACCAATGACAACATGGTAGCTATGTCTTCGCAGAGGTCCGTCCCGAAAAATGACAAAATTTGCTTTAAAATTTAAAATTTTTATCTCTCAACATACTGCAAAGTCGAAAATATTGATAAGATTTGGCTCTTTTTTGGCTTTTTTCAAAAAAATGAAATTTGGCCTTATTTAGTAGAATTTGGCCTTTTTTTAAAGGTCATTTGGCTTTGTGCATGCGCGAAAGCCTACCAACCCTGTCAACAACGTTTTTAGTCCCTATTTTTATTTATGGCCTTTATTAATATTTAGTAATTTAATTTTTACATCAATTATTCTGTTCATGAATTGTCGTATTAAATTTAATATCAGTTTACATCAATTGTTCTTGTAACAAAAGCAGGGGCGGATTCAGACAGGTTTGACAGGTTTATATAAACCTGTCAGATTTTCCAAAGAAAGAAAACCTATAACCTTCCATGTACATATATATAACTAATTTAAAGAATATTCTGTTTCATAAACTTGATGTTGTCTAATCTATTACGCCATTTAAATACTCTTATTGAAATTTGATTCTGGATTACCGAGCGTATTTAGACCCACTTACATAATAAGCATTTAATTCATTAAGGACTTATCGCGTTGGTTTCCTCTTACGAAATGTTGTAATACTAGACAAATAATCTACTAATATATCGTCGTGGGTCGTGGACTGAAACATCGCATGAATCACACATAACCGCCGGCAATTATGAGTAAAACGGTGGTCAGAGTTTTCTCAATGAGAGTAAACCGGTCGATACGCCATTCGATTGGCTAAACGGCTGCGCTCCGACGGATGTAAACCGGTCATAAACCTGTGAGTCGAGCCAGACTAGTCCCAAGTCCTCTGTGCACGCTTTTGATTAATATGCAGAAACGCGCAATAGGCGTACTAAGAGGCCTAGGGACTAGGCTGGAGTCGAGCAGTATTTAGAGAAAACTGGGAATGAAAGTTAACAGAACTCGAGGACGCGCGAAATATGTTTATAATTTTGCGTGACTGAAAATTGCGTTGGCGATAGAAGCATTTACATGGATTTCTTGTTCATTTTGAAGGTTTGTTTAAAAGTATATAGTCTAAAGTTATAACTGTAAGCTATTTCTACTTACAGTACTGTGTAATAAATATCGATCCGTCAACAAGCGTATCGATGTTTATACGTGTAACTTCTACACACTCTACCCTCATTATAGCGCGAAATATGTGTATAATTCTTATAATATTGCGTGACCGAATCATTGCGTTTGCGATAGAGAATCAGGAAATAATTGTAACGCTTTCACGCTCTTGCAGTTTGGTTTCTATTTCATTGTTAAAGCGGTTGGTTTGAAAGCGTATAGATCTAAAATTACAACTATGTTTATACTAATAAAAGCATCTCTACTTGTTGTACTTATAATAAATATCGATGCGTCAGCAATTTGCCAATCCTATATTTTTATCACCAGCTAATAAGTTTCCGAAAAGGCTCAATTCATTGTTTGAGCTGCGTATATTAGTCCAAAATTCTCTTAAAAACATGTATTTTCTAACCATTAAATAATTTAAAAGGTGACGCAAGAACGCAGGAAATGCTGTTTCAGAGGCCCGAATTTTAAAAATTTCCCGGGGGTGCATGCCCCCGGACCCCCCTAGTGGTTGTGTCGACCTAGTAAACCTGTCATCCAAAACGCTGGATCCGCCCCTGCAAAAGTAACTTGTAGGCCTATGGCACGAGATATTTCACACAGTCAAATAACAGTCGGAACAAATCTTAGTTAATAACTCGTAAATGTATAGTATATCTGGCTGCCGCTACACACTTGACAATTCCCATATACAGACTAATTTTAAAACTAGGCAAGGAGATGTGAATTAATCACAACAGAGCATACTAAAATGAGTAAAATCAGTTTTTATTCATGGTTATACAATAAAGAAACAGATCAATCAGTCCTAGTGAACTAAAACAACTATTAATTTCCAATATCTATAGTTCAGGAAATTTTCTTTGAGATTTACAATTTGTAATGATATTCGTCACCTATATTTGAAGTCACAAATTGAACCTAGGCGTAATAGTCAATATTAGCATATCGACCGGCTTCAACTGGAATTCTATGTGCAGATAGCTAAATTTGTTGCACTGTTGAATCTGATCTTTCCTGATATGGTAATTTATTATATATATAGTAGAGAGTGAGATACTGAAAAATACACAGCGAGATATTTTCTAGTAGTAGTTAAGATATCGATCACGTGACTTTTTCGAAAATTTCACAATTTTTTGCTTGGGACTATATAATAAACAGAACATTACACAGTGGCTTGAAGATATGACTTTAAATTTATCTTCTCGTGTTAAAAACAATATTTTACTCACTCGCTGCGCTCGTTCGTAAAATATTGTTTTCAGTCACCACTCGAAGATATTAAAAAAAGTCATATCTTCGCGCCGCCGTGTAATATCCTCTATATATCTAATACATAATTCACCTTATATAGCTAAATTAATAATAATATCACTTTAGACTGAATCTCATAAATGCTCATAATATAATATTGACACGGATGGATAATATGGAAGGGCCAGTTTATAACTATTGCATGACATGCATGGTATACTACTGTAAAGTACTATTTAAAACACGAGTAGGAATATGTTTTATCAGATAGATACTATCAGACATTATCAATTTATCACAGATTTTATCAGACAACGAGTGTTTTGAATACGACTGCAGGAGAATACTAATAGACCTTTCCCCTTTTAAATGAAATTTTGATCTAGACAAGTCTGGAAAGACAGCTTGAAAGAGCATCACAAATTTAGTAATATTCCGAAGTTTCGTTGCAAAATGTTGTAAAATGCGGATAATATAGCCTTGCGAAATTTGCCGTTTTCCAGTCATTTTGTATTACAAACGGGAAATTGATAATCAGATGATCAAACTGATTATCAATTTCCCGTTTGTAATGCAAAATGACTGAAAAACGGCAAACTTCGCAACGCTATATTAACCGCATTTTACAACATTTTGCAAATGCTCTTTCAAACTGTGATAAAATTTTTGACCAGACTTGTCTAGATCAAAATTTCACTTAAAAGGGGAAAGGTCTATTAGGATGAACAATTATATAATCATACCAATTAGGATGAACAAGTATAAAGAATACTAATGAAGATGAGATTTAATAATTAAGTCACTCCACGTGACATATTATGGCTGACATGATTAGCCACAAGGTTTATGAATTATTAATGAGTATTTTAAGCATATATAAACCAAACTCTGATATGAATTTCGTAACAGAACGCGGACGTACCGCAGTAATTGTGCCACTACAGCATAGTCCCTAGGCCTCTAAAGGCAACCGCGGGCCTGGGTACGAGGTTGCAATAAAGGTCCAGACACACCGGACGCGATTCGACCACGCGACGCGATTTTTCGATTTAAACGGTATAACATTTTGAGTTATTTGGTCTACATATCTTTTAAAATTTGCTCTCATTGGCTGTTTTATTAACCGTTTCAAAAACTAAAAAATCGCGTCGTGTCAGTCGAATTGCGTCCGCGTGATTTTGCGCGCGGAGAGGAATTTCATTTTGTCATATGTGATTTCTCGGTGGAACTAATAGGAAGAGATAAAGAAAAATTCCACTCCGCGCGCAAAATTCCATCTAGTGGGAAGTCGGCTTTAGGTGAGCGCGTACCTGTCGTAGGCCAGATCCGTTCAGCCACTCTGCCGATGAAGCACAGCAGGCGAAGTCTGGCGAACGTTATTTACATGCGGTATTGCAATTAGATTGTTCTTTCATCCTACGCACTAATTGTCACCAAGGTAAACCAATATTTTTTATTGTCGGCATGATTATGCAGTCCATTAAAAACTTGAAGGTCGTAGATTATGTTATGCCATGTAATGAACGAATGAACGAACGAATGAGTGAATGAATTTAATAATTTGACCTGTTTCTCAGAATCTTGAGTATTTGATATATCAGAGTATAGGAAACCTGGTTTTCGGGCAGTTAAATATATTAACTCGAGTCCTTTCTGTGGTTTATAGGAGCATGTGTTAGCCTGTTAGGAGCTCAGTTTTTAATTCAAAACCGTGCGGGGGTTGCGCAAATTAGTCTGTTACTATGTTTTCCTTACATGAAGTCCATGCTTGTCCATCATGTTTCGCGAATATGACTTGCACAAGGACGAGAAAAGATAATTCTATGTTGAAATTTCGAATTTGTCTTGCAGATTGTAAATATTCTCATGTTTTCTTGTCTTGGTGACAGGTATTCTTGTGGCTTGTAACTATGGGCAAGAATGTATTTTGTTACGCATCTAAAGGCAGGTGTTGAATGTGTGAATATTCATTACTTATTTTAACATATTGTCATCGTTGACTCAAGTTATCCGGTTCGAACAAGGAAGCAAAGGGGTTTTGTGTTAATTTGAAGTATTCTTTGGTTCGTTATAACCGAATCTATGTCTGAATTGATAGTATGGGTATAGTGGCATAAAAAGTGAGCTAATTTAATGGCTTTTGACAGCATCAAAGATTGGTTGGTAAGTAGTAATTTCAAATAAATTCATTGCATGTCGCACTGTAGCTAGTAGCTGAGAGATGTAATGTGTCACTTCATTATGTTACGTTTTACGTATCTGCTAAAAGCCATGAAAGGAGTCCTTGTATAACATGCTATAGTTTCTCATTTTTTAACAACATCGTGTACTTAGATCGCAGGAGATAAATTGCTTTATAACAGACTTATAACATTCCAAGTACAAATTTAATAATGGAAGCTATGCAATACAAATATTTGAGGAAATTAAATATGAATTTTAGTCTTCTATTACCTCATTTCATAAGTTTTAGTTTGAGTTAAGCATATTTTATAAAGGTAGGAGCATTTTTTACGTTTCTCTGGTCTGGTATAAATTGCATCGCATGATTATTGAAAACGAAACATACAATACATCATGCTGACTACTGCATAGCAACTTGCAACGATTTAAATAAATTCTACGTAAGTGAAAATGGAATATATCATGCCATGTACAGTACATGCTGGCAAAATGTTAGCCTTGTCTGTACAGTTGGACAATCAAATAAGGTTTTTTTCAAATAAGCTAGTACAGTATACTTCCATGTCGTACAATAGATATTAGTAAATATTATTGGCTCATTAATAAACAACCACAAAAGTAAAATTAAAAAAGCATTAATTAAGTAGCACTTTAGAATAAAAATGTCTTTTATGAGTAAAATTATTTGCCATTATAGCAGGGTTCTCATTCACAGAGTTCCCACCAGAATTTTGCCAGCTATTGTTGGTTGTTTTTTGAAATGATTTCCTTACCACAGAAATTTTTATACTTTTAAATTTCACATGATATTCTTTGTTAAATGTTTTGGATTGATTTGGACTTCTTTCTTCTCCCCACCTTAAACTTTTGCAATAATATGTTGCTCTTACTTTTAGTAATAATATTAACTTTTCATATTACTCATCTGTATAGGATTAGTGTCTACAGGTAATAGTACGGCTTCAAGTCCATTTTTGAAAAGACATGCATGAGTATGCTTTCCAAGAGGATCATGGTAACTGTTTATTTCGTAGTGTAAGCCATCAAAAAGACATCAACTTTACAAAACAGAAAGTCGTCATTCCCAAACAAGAGCTCTTGCAATTCAACATTTAATAAATGAGTTACGAAGGGAGTGATAATGAATTGTTTATCGCCTAAAAATGTTGTTCTAATCCACACTTTTGAGTAATGTGCCTACTCTAGCCTATGACTGCTTTAGCCCATGCCTTACTGTTCTAGCTAGGTTGTCGGCGATACGTTATACAGTTCTTGCCGTGTCGTGTCTTTTTCAATTTGAAACTTTACACTATCCTTGGATCCCTATAGTGACTTGCTTTATACTATTTTCAATAAAACAATACAATCTAATGTCGCTAGAAAATTACCGTACAGTAAACGAAAAAATAACCGGATGTCAGAAGCGAAATAGGCGGCGGTAAACCGCCGGTGACCGCCTCTTATTGAAAACACCGAATGAGGACTTCACTCAAACCCTCACAGTTTTAGTCCTCAGGTTCTTGGACTTTAAACCCTCGCGGCCTCCACTCGTCAAATTTGACTTTCCTAACCCCTACCTACTACCATTAACTACCAAATTCGAACCTTTCTGTTTTCACATTTGAAATATTACTTACATGCACGTACACATGTGATAAAATATTTAAATCAGCGAGTGACTTTTAATTGTAAAAACAAATTGCAAAATAGTCGGAACCTTTAAAATTGTCAGGGGGTGGGGTGCATCAAGGGAAAGAGACTATATAGAAATGCTGATCATTGTAATCATCTAATAGTCGTCTAACTAGAGGTGGTGAAGTGGAAAAATGCCAACATGTAGCGGGTCTGTGGTCCACCCCCAGACAATTTTTGAGCCTTTGGGACTTAGTTTTCTGCATTTTGAGACGAAACCTTTTTTTCTATATCTCATCTAAAAACAAGGTTTGGTTCCAGGAATATTAGTTGCATCCCTAGCAACAAACTTGTGTCTTTGGTGTAATTACTTATTCTGCCCTTGAGGAGTGTAATATTGAATTTTAGTATTTTTGCACAAGTGAACATAACAAATCCTACACGTTGATTGGTCAAATTTGACGCAATAAGCTGTAACAAACCAGAAATTTTCAAAATGGCGGCTACCCGTTTTGTGGAATTTTACTGACAAAGAAATAAGCGAAATTAAAATAAATTCAGTCTCAAAAAAACACAAAAGCTTGTGTAAAAATACTAAAACAATTATTCACCTCAGGCTCGGTGATTATCAGGGAATATTCACCTCGACTTTGTCTCGGTGAATATTCCCCGATAATCACCTCGCCTTCGGCGAATAATTGTTGCATGGATCAAAAGGAAATATTTTCATTTCAAAGATCTGATATTTCTCATTTTACTCACTGTTTTTCGCATGCACTGCATGCACGTAATTTGGAAATATTATTAGTATATTACAATACTTCAACACCATATTTTTTTTTTGAATAATGACTACTTTCTTTTTCGATAGGGTTGTTGGTCAGGGAATTATGAAGGAGAATTTAGAACTGTCTACTTTCTACGAAAGTTACCTGAAAATAATGTTGAGATAGCCAGGCAGTATCACAGATTTCCAGATAATGCTGTTGTTTCATCAAAGGTATGAGTCTAACATTTCTACTTGCAAACTGTGCATTCTACATTTAATTTATTTTCCACAATAATATGAACACTGAATCATGATGATGCTGCCAAAAAAGATGGCAGTTGTACATTGATTTAACTGTAATATTTGATGTTGTGTATTATTTACTTTTTCTGCTTGTAACCAAAAATAATTTGCAGTTAGCCTTGCAAGCGAAGCAAGCACCCAGAACAGCTGAACAGGCTTGGTACTGTGTAGCACTGTAGCTTGCCAGTCACGATGGGGGACCAGGCCACCAAGTAACTTTTTGAGTAATGGGTGATTTCAGCTATAGACAGACTTTTGATCTAGGCAAGAAGAACGAAATCCAACACCACACCTAGAAAGAGCATCTTAACATGAGTAAAATTGCAAAGTTTGGTTGCGAAGTTTTGTAAAATGAAGAAAATATAGCCCTGTGAAGTTCGCAAATTTTGTATATATTTGTATTATGAAAAAATGGTTATTTCTCCGTTTCTATCTATTATATCAAAAATGGTTATTTCTCCCGCGCGTAATGCAAATACAGACAAAATTTGCGAACTTCACAGAGCTACATTTTCCTCATTTTACAAAACTTCGCAACCAAACTTTGCAATTTTACTCATGTTAAGATGCTCTTTTTAGGTGTGGTGTTGGATTTTGTTCTTCTTATCAAGATCAAAATTTTGTCTTTTGCTGGAATCACCCATTGGGCCTACAAAAGTAAATTTTCTAATATACCCGCGTGCACAAGACCTTCTGACCCAGATTTGCAGTTAGCTCCAGTCACTTGCAGGTAATGCTGTTCCCTCGAATCTCAACAGCTGACACCTATACCTGGAAAAAATGTTAAATTAATGAAAATGCCATCACAAGTCTAAGTGCTAATAATTAATCTCCGTTGTATTTATTACGTCACATGGCATCAGTATATGGCCATGTGTCCAGTAACAAGCTTTAGTAGGAATATTTTTGCAACTCTACACATCGTATGGTGGTCAATTATCCTTCGTTACCCCATGTCTTGTCCGCCATTTTTGGATACACACATAAAAATCTCACAACTTGTCAACAAGATGTGTTCGCAACTGGCTTGTAGCAACCTTGTCGACAAGTTGTAACAATGTTGTTATTTTATCAAGTTGCGCACTGCAAGGTTATCACTCACAACTTGTTGACAAATTGTGAATTGCAGGACGACAAGAAGTTGTTGTGGAACAACTTGTAACAAGTCTGCATGTTGAGCTCAACAACCTTGCAGCAAGTTGTCAACCAGCTGTTGACAACTTGTCAACAAAACTGCATGGGAAGAAGCAGTGTGAACACATCCTGTTGACAAGTTGTTGTACTAACAGCATTGCTACACAAGTCTGCTTCAGGTTTCCAATAACGTTTGTTACAACTTGTGCGTTTTTACGTGTGTAGCAAACCCCACAGCTACAGTATAAAGAATTACAACAAGTGAAGGAGTGCACAATTCAAGCTCGTACCAGGGTCTTATGACTCTTATCTCCGTGGAGATAAAGAGCCAGGCTTGCGAGGTTGGGGGTGATTTAGTGAAGTAAATAGTAGCCATCAACAATAGCATTGTGTTTCTACTTGATTAAATTTACTCCTTTGCTTGACTGCCTATTTTTCCCGGCGGTTTGCCATCTAAGAATGGCTTGCAGAGCGTGAGAAAGGCTGATTATATATTTAAGCTAAAAATAAACTACGCTGCCACTGCACTGATCTGTGTAGCCTGGGTATGAAGTTGTGATCTGTGCAGCCAAGCCTGCATGGGTATGAAGTTGTGATCTGTGCAGCCAAGCCTGCATGGGTATGAAGTTGTGATCTGTGTAGCCAAGCCTTGGGTAGGAAGTTGTGATCTGTGTAGCCAAGCCTGCATGGGTAGGAAGTTGTGATTTGTGTAGCCTGGGTATGAAGTTGTGATCTGTGCAGCCAAGCCTGCATGGGTATGAAGTTGTGATCTGTGTAGCTTGGGTAGGAAGTTGTGATCTGTGCAGCCAAGCCTGCATGGGTATGAAGTTGTGATCTGTGTAGCCTGGGTATGAAGTTGTGATCTGTGCAGCCAAGCCTGCATGGGTATGAAGTTGTGATCTGTGCAGCCAAGCCTGCATGGGTATGAAGTTGTGATCTGTGCAGCCAAGCCTGCATGGGTAGGAAGTTGTGATCTGTGTAGCCTGGGTAGGAAGTTGTGATCTGTGTATAGCCCGTGTTATGCCAAACTATAGAAAAGTCATTCATGCCTTAAAACAAACAATTCTTTAAACCTTAATCAGCTACTCCTATAACATATAATAATGTACATTTCTATTCTTAGTGCATGGAAATTGCAGAGAATTATGATTAAATGTATGAGTCACCCATGTTTACTACTATCAATACACGCTTCTGGACACTACGTCACTTTGGCTATAGAGGCTCTTTTTCATGATTGAGACATGGGCTTTAACTGATGTCACATGCACGAAAACGAGGCTGTATAGCCAAAGTGACGTACTTTCCGGTTGTATTTTTTCGGCTTACTCTAATGCATATATAAGTATATGTATGTTGCATGGTAGTTAACTCAATTTTGTTTTTTAATATTTTCTAGTATACCAGCTGGAATTTCGTGCCGAAAAACCTCTTTGAACAATTTAGACGGATAGCGAATTTTTATTTCTTATGTATAAGTGTTGTACAGGTATGTAATACATATATTAACTAGCTTTAGTATAATTACATAGGTGATTATTGAAAATTCTCCACGCTGATTGGTTGCCGTTGAGGTGATTATTACGCGATAATCACCTAAGCGATTTTCAAAATGGCGGCCGAAGCCTTTTTGTCAATTAAATGACGAAGAAATGTGTATTTTTTTATTTTTTCCATATAATCACCTATGAAATTATACTAAAAAAATTATTCACCTCAAGCTCGGTGATTATCGTGAATAAAAACCTCGACTTCGTCTTGGTTTTTATTCACCGATAATCACCTCGCCTTCGGCGAATAATTGTTAAATAGTAAGGTGTACGGCATTTTGAAGAAATAATGTTTATACAGTTAAATGCAGAGTTATTGCATGTCTGAGGGAAATAGTTTCGTTTTTCCAAAAGTTTCAACTGCATGGCTAAACTCGAGGGAACAGACATTAAGTGTTTTGTTACGACGAAGAAAAAACAACAACATTCACATAACAATTATATTCCATTATTTTTTGACAATACTTAAAGTGTTAGAACAGTTGTTTCGCGTTGCCTGTTGTGCTAAAAAGTGTTTGAATGAGTAGCATTTCGTGTTGCGTGTTGAATATTGTTCTTCTCTGTTTGGTACTGTATTCGTTTTGTAAACTGGAAAACAAGTTTCTTTCTAAACTTTTGACTGCTTATTGAGCATTTTTGTACGTAGCAACAATTTATCACTTGGCCGATACATTGCTTTATCTAAACCCACGAGACCACAAATCAGCCAATCACGTTTAGTTTAATTAAGCACAGTTATTTACCAATGCGTTTTGAGCTTTGTACAGTACTTAATTATCATGTTTTGTTAAGAACATCAAATGAAATAATTCTCGCCCGCAAATAGATATATTGTGGCCTCACGAAGTGTGAATTAAGATGTTGTTAATAAATAATTGTTCTTTTTATTTCTTTTTATAGCTTTTTATTGACAGTCCAGTTAGTCCGTTAACAAGCATCTTTCCTTTATGTTTTGTTGTTGCTGTAACTGCATTAAAACAAGTAAGTTGAGAAACTTCTTCAACTGATCCCAAATATCTCTCACACAGTGGTGCCGAAATTACTTTGAATTTGTACTCGAGTAAAAGTAGAAGTAATTAACAATAAAACGACTTGAGTAAGAGTAAAAAGTACCGGAGGCAAAACGTTCTTAAGTAAAAAGGACAAGTAAAAGTACTGTTGTCTGTGGCGTGTAGGGGGGGG